>NCQV01078682.1:15851-29776 GCA_002740545.1 Lophocereus schottii | reverse complement strand
AGGGCTAGTTATAGGCCAAAGAGTGCAGGGATGGACCACCTTTTCCTTAACCCAACAAGAAAATTACAAGTTTCGGCTAGGGTATCAACCCATTCCTAAAGAAATAGTTAAGGCCATACGGGAGAAGCAAGAACGAAAATTGGCAATCAAGAAAGGATATCATAAAGCTGTATCCGCGCACTCTTAATGGTCAGTTCCGGGATCGAGGGGGTAATATTCCTTTTCGTGGTTTCCCTTAACCCCACTACATAAAAGAAAAGGGAATCTGTGTCCTTAGATTAGAATTATTTAGAGTTTGCCAATCGTTGGAGGGAGAGGCAGTCATCTCGAAAGGCAAAGACCAATCCATACAAGATTAGACCAACCTATCTAGTAACAACATCTTCGCCATGCTGTCCTGGCAAGAATATAGGAAGAAAGAAGATACTGCTATTGTTTTATCCCTTAACATGACCAACTTGGTTTCAATGCTATAGAATTCATTACTAAAGCTGGCCTGAAGAAATTTACACAGGTGACTTAGAAGGCTTAGAAGGAAGGAAAATTTTTCACTATAGCTTTAGGAGACTAGTTCGTGGGTTAGGATAGACTCTAAGAGCTAGTCTTTAATTTCTATTTCTCCATATTCTACATTAGATGTACTTATTTCTGATTTTAGTAAGATGAAATCTTTCGCTTATGACTCATCTCACTCCTCTCCCTTTGAATGCTTTGCCTCTAATATGATGGAAATGAAGAAATAATCCCAAAAGACTTCATTAAAGCAATGGAAGATCATGAAAACTTGCATAATAGAGATATTATATTAATCAACTTGGGAATGCCTGAAAAACCTTGAGAGTTAGAATAGAAAAATCCTTAACTCCCAAGGAGTAGGAATAATTTGTTTCCCTCTTGAGGGAATTCATAGATGTTTTTGCCTGAGCATAAGATTCCCCACTATTTAGGAAGCTATTGCAATGTCGTGATGCCATTCAAGTTAACAAAAACAAGGGCAACATATCAGAAGACCACCACCATCTTACTACATGAATTAATGCACAAGGAAGCAAAGGAATATGTGGATCACATGATTATAAAGTCCAAGGAAAGAGAGGGCCATGTTAAGACCCTTTGAAACTTCTTTGCGAGGTTTAGGAAGTATAACATGCATTTAAGTCTACAAAAATGTGCATTTGGGGTTACCTCTGAAAACTTATTAGGATATGTGATCAAACTAAGGGGAATCGAGGTTAATCCCTCGAAAATCAAAGCTATATACGGGATGCCCCTGACTAAAATAGAAAAGGAGATACAAGAATTTTTAGGGTGTGTGTAATACTTCACTTGCTTTATGTTAAAGCTAATAATGGTATGTGAGCCTATGTTTAAGAAACTGAAGAGAGAGGTCAAGCCACAATGGGATGAAGAGTGCCACAAAGCATTCAATAAGATTAAGGGGTACCTCTCTAGTTTGCCAATGTTAGTACCCTCACAACCAGGCATTCTTCTGATTCTATATCTCACAGCCATGGCAACAATAACAAAGGCCATGCTATCCCAAAGATTGATGGAGAAGAAAAAGCAACCTAGTATCTAAGTAAGAAATTTGCTATCGCCCTTGGAAAAAACAATCCTCACCTCAGTATAGGCATTGAAAAAAACTTAGACATTACATATTGACCCATGCAATACATGTGGTGGCACTTATGGAGCCCACTAAATACCTACAGTAGCAACTAGTGATAAATGGTAACGTGACAGGGCAGACAGTTAGGCTGCTAGAATTTGATCTCCACTATTTCCCATAAAAATCAATCGAGGGAAGGGTTGTGTTAAATTTTTTAGCAAATTTGCCTTTGGAGCATCAAAACAAAGAAACCTTTGACTTCCTTAATGAAGGAGTTCTCCAAGAAGAAGAAGACATGTGGATAATTTTACCTCAATGGCGCTTCAAACCAAAGGTCGTTTGAAGTAGGCATCGTCCTAGTATCTCCAGAAGGGGAATGCACCCTGATCTCTGTCAAAATTGACCTCAACGTCACCAACAATGCCATTGAAAACAAAGCCTACATCATTGGATTACAGGTTGCTATTGGAATAGGGGTGAAAAACATAACACTATAAGGTGATTCCAACCTCATAATCAATCGAATATCATAAAGAAGAAAAGTAAGGAGTGAAGCATTGCACCATACCAAGTTCATTTGGTTGAACTCACCAAGAACTTTGGCAACATTACCTGTACCTACTCACCCTAGGAGGATAATCAATTCATTAATGCACTAGCAAAGTTAGCCTTGATGATTAACATTCCAAGTGTTATTCATTCTATGCCATTATTAGTGGAAAGGAGGGGTAATCTTCCACATTGTTACATGACAAAAGCATGCAGCATTGGCCTTGATGTTTGGTATTATGATATCGATCAATACCTAACAAAGAAGGAATCTTAACCTAGATCTAGCTCGAAAGCCCAACAAGCATTAAGGATATTGGCCTCGCAATACTTTGTGGATAAAGGGAACTTGTATAAAAAGATTGACATGGTTGTTAACTTATGTCACTCACAAAGAAGCATGTGAGATAATGAAAGAAGTCTATGGTAAGGAATGTGGAACGCACATAAATGGTCACATGTTAGCTAAGAAGGTCCAAAGAATCAAATACTACTGGTCCACTATAGAGGTTGATTGTTATGCATACTTGAGAAGATGTCATACGTGTTAAGTCTGCGCAAATTTAAAATGCCAACATCCTTCCTTTCTTTCAACATTAACTTGTCCGTGGCCCTTTTTAGTATGGGCAATTGATATAATTGGAAGATAACCCCTAAGGGAACTATAGGGCATAAATATGTGATTATAGCAATTGACTATAAGATAAACTGGGTGGAAGCAACCTCTTACACTAAGATTACTTCAAAACATGTCGCTGAGTTTATCATTAACAACATTATATGTCGATATAGGCTACCACATGAATTGATAAGTGACCAGGTAAGTCACTTTAAAAGGAAGTGGGCGGCTTATTGGAAAAGTATAAGAGTCAACATCATAAATCTTCTCCATACCAATGACACACAAATAGAGTTATCGAGACAGCTAAAAAGAATATCCAAAGGATAATTGAGAAAATGGTTGAAAATTATAAAGATTTGATAGATAAGCTACAATTTGCCTTATGGTATTATCAAACCTCAACTAGATCCTCAACAGGTGCAACACCTTATCCTTAGTATATCAAGTAGAAGTGGTAATCCCAATTGAAATAGTAATACCTTCACCAAGGTTAATAGCAAAAAGTCAAATCCCGTAGTTTGAGTGGGCAAAGGCTCAATATGAGGAATTGATCATGTTTGATGAAAGAAGACTGTGGACATTGCATAATGTCCTCTTGTACCAAGCTCAAAACTCAAGAGCCTTTAACAAAAAGGTGAGGCCTAGGGACCTACAAGAAGGACACATGGTGCTAAAAGAAATCAGAGCACCAATTTACGATCCAAGAAGAATGTTCATCCCCAATTGGTTAGGCCCATTTATCATTCAAACCATCCTATCAGGAGGAGATGTAAAGTTGATGAATTCGAAGAGAGAGGAATATGATTAGTACACAAAACTCGCTCAATTCAAAAAGTATTATGCTTAAATCACTAAAAAGAGAGCCCATAACAGATTATCTAAAATTGATAAATCATAGCCCATAATAGGCTCATAAGACCCATGCTAGGCCCAGAAGAATGAACTATGATGGCCTGATTCTGCAATGCAGATTTGTAGGAAGCCAATTGGTCTGACCCAATTAATTGTTACACCCTTCCCTTAACTTTAAAAAAAATGAAATCAGGTACCAGGTCACAGGAGGCCCTATGTAAGCCTAGTAGCCAAGCTTGCCTGAAATCTGGTCAGGCCTATAATTGCGGAAACCTGGTCAAGTTCTAGTGCAGACTGGGCCTACAAGCCCCAAGCAAGAAAGCGAAAACGAGGCAGTCGAAGTAGTAAATAATCCAAACATAACACTTATTTGCTCCTTGAAGATCTCAAAGCATATAACTTATTAAACATCCACTAAAAACATCATTAAAACTTTGGGAAAGTAAGACTTTATTTAATCTGAAGCAAACTTAATTGATCTTCAATTTCCTCTCCTTCTTTGCTTTCGAGGGTTCTCTTCCGGGAGTAGGATCCTTTATTCTTTTCTTTCTAATCTGAAGCGAGTCACCTCTTGAAGCCTTAGTCCGACAGGATAACCCTACCCATTATCATTGAACCCATTTCAACTTCCACAAAAGTAGTCAACATAGTTTGACACGAAGCTAAAATCAATCAAAGCTCGACTCATGTCCATGTTTGAATGAGAACTACCACTGAACCCCAAGAATGTAGATGAGGTTCGCTATGCATTGACCCAAATGACCAATCACCATACAAGATCAGAGGAACTAGAGGTTCTCTCGAAGAGCCAGCAATAGCAATTGAGGATTATAAATTTGAAGAGGGTTCAACCTTTGAGAATCCGGATGGGATCTTGCCTACTTAGGATGAGAAGATTTCATAATATCTCGAGCTCTCAAAGAGGGGCATCTTCTTAATTAAGATTTGCGAGGTTGTGCTCACCTAACATAGTCCTCATGCCCCTTTCCATAAGAAAGAAGAAACATAACAATGGAAACAAGTCTAAAAGAAAGAAGGATGTGAAGGTGTAAAATTCCTCATCCGTATGAGGATGATGACAAGTAAAGAAGATTTCAAACATGTTAGTTGCAGAGCGAAAATAGCACACCATTAGGCTGGACTGCTCCCAATTGTACTAAACGAGGAAAGCCAATAGGTGAGTATGTGAAATTTTCTTTTGAACAAAGAAGTGCAATGAATGTACTCATCCTTGTAAATATGGGCGGA
Organism: Lophocereus schottii; assembly: GCA_002740545.1. Lineage (NCBI taxonomy): Eukaryota > Viridiplantae > Streptophyta > Magnoliopsida > Caryophyllales > Cactaceae > Lophocereus > Lophocereus schottii. The sequence continues at coordinate 24,896 of NCQV01078682.1, read as the reverse complement.
AATGGAAGCTCAAAACACTCATATTCCAGTACTAATGGAATATCAACATATTGCTCAAGTTCTTCTTCTAGCACCATATTGATGTTCGAGTTGGGCTTGGGAACATCGAGATGTGTTCCCTAAAAAGAGGAATGGGGGTAAAAATGGCATTAGTTAAATGTTAAATAAAACAAGAAAGCATCATGTAGTGGATTACCAAGTGGGTCATGATTCACTAAAGATATACCCCATAGTCATAGAAATCGACGCAATGATGGCCCACTTTCATCTGTTCCATGTCTACTCAAGACAATATTCTAACAAGGAGGCCATTGGTGGATGCTATGGGCTGTTACTCTTTCACCTAGATACCAAATAAAGCAGAAAGGTCCTTCCATTAGGATTCGTTGTTGGGTGTAATATTGAGCGGCCTGAACTTTGTCAGAGTACCCCAAGTGCGAAAGTTTAGCTACAAAAACATAAGGGCCACAATAAAGTACAAAGAATGATAAGCAAATTAGTTATCATACTATTGTCAAATCATTTATAGCATTCGAAGGCACTACAAACTTCCAAACTAAAACGTCCACTCTATTTGGTTGTCTATTGCCCATAAAACCATCACAAGAAATGGGTAGGTCCCTATGATCTAGGTGATCACTCCAAAAAATATTCATAAAACAAAACCTGTAAAAACAAACAATGATGGAAGTTCTAAAAATAAAGAAAAGAATAAAATAGTTGTAGTGTTCTTACCTCAATTACCCTCAACAAACAGTTAAAGAGGCAAACTAGAGCTCTTTTCTCCTTGTCTTCTGTAAGTCTTCGAGACTCTACTTCACATTCCAATGGTAAGAGTAGCATATGTGGCCACTCTTCGATTCAAATGCCTCACTCTGTCCTAGTTCAACAATGTTAACCAAAAAATAAAAGTAACAATGGTTACCTAATTTGATAAAAATGGCAGTGTTAAGGTGGAGGGTTAAAATAATATGAGACTGCTGGTCAGGTGTATGTGCAGCCCAAGTGCCCAACAAGCATAATCATGCATCAGCATGAAAAGACTAGTGTAAGGGAAGCTACCCACCCCGCGAGTTATATTCTCCATGATAAGAGCAAAGAGCCCAAAAAGGCGAGCGCAGTCATGATAAAAGTCCTCCTGGTACACTAACGACTCACTTGAAAATCCAAGGCCTATTAGCATAGCAAAGTTGAAAGGGTTGATTGTCATCTTCCTAAAAGGTAAATTAAGAGTGCTATTAGTATCGCAAAATCTCTCAGCTATCCCATGATTGATGCAGCGGTTTGTTAGTTGGGATATTCCTTTTGAAGTTGAAGAAAAGGATCCAAAGGCTAAATTCTCTAGAACGATTCGAACTTGGATTTCCCTACGTTTGAGCTCTGTTATGAACTTCTTGGGGGCACCTCCAGCCCTAATAAGGTCATCCTAAAAAGACAAAGAAAATTAGACATGACGAATACAAGAAAGAACAGAACATGAAATGAAGAACGTACACCTTTGTAATAGTTGCTTGACTTCAGGCATGGCATCTGATCTCAATTAGAAGATCAATACTATCCCAAGCTCCAACAGGTCTCCATTCGCTTTTGATTGAAAAAATTTTGAACAAGCCTTTCATGCTAAAATGAGCATGGAGGATGAGCTCTTCTCAAATTCATATTTAAGAGCACTTGTTAATAGAAATAATGAGAGGAAAGCAAGAGGAACCAAAGGAGAATGAAAGTAGGAAGAAACACGTGGTTGAGGGATGAAGTGAAGGCTCACAAGCGTGCTATTTATAGCCAATGCAAGACGAAAGATACCACAGAGGAACCCGGTTGGGTTCCCAACCATTCACATGGGCATATTCTCCTCACAAGGGTTCAATTGTAATACCTACATTTTATTTAAACTATCTAGCTTGTTTGTTGATATTACGAATTCTATTTTATTATTTTATTTAAGTTAGATCAAAATTGATGTGCATGCTTAAGTGGTAATTTTATTAAAAATAATATTATTGTTCCTATTATTATTCTTATTATTAGTTTCGAAAATTCTTCGATGATTTTTAATAAGCGTTAATAAGGATTATTATTGGGTACTAAATCGAGTAGAATCTAGAATACGATTAGATTTCTAACCTTAGAATTGGTTTCGTTAATTACTAAATCGAACCTTAATATAATCAGGAATGATTAATCAGCAACACATTGTATTATCAGTTCGGGTTTAGAGTATGATGTATGAGATTAGACTAGCAGAGTTGATTGTAGGGCAAGCTTGAAACAGAAAAGGAGGGGGAAGAGGGGCAATTTTATCAAAGTCGCACTAGACTTAAGCCTGGCTTCTCCTTCTTCCTCTGGCTCGCGAAACCCCCGAGTCCCCCATCTCTCTTTCTCTCTTCTTCTTCTTCTTCTTCTTTTGCATCTCTCCATACGCGCAGCCATAAAGCACCGAATTCCCTCGATTCTCCTTAACCCAGCTTGCGCGCATTTCCCCTTATTTAACCTCCCCCAGAACCTAACAAACCCCTGTTGCGAATTCTGAGCAAAATCTGAGAGAAACCACTATGTTTATGGTCGATTTGGGTGAAGATTTAAAGCACCAAATGCATGCCTTGGCTATGCAACCCCATCTTTAGCTACTCAAATTCCTCTACAAATTGGGAGTGACTTCAAAGCATAAGCATCAGCCACAATTTTGAATCAGAGAGTCAAAACTCAGTCAATATTGGGGCTCTAATCGCGTGGTTTGAGGCATGATTGTAGCAAGGAGTTGAAATTTGAGTTTTCCAGCACCCAATGTCAAGCCCAAAAGTAGTTAGAATGGGTCCTTAGCTTAGATTTGAGGTGGGTTTTCATCTTCCTCCTAGCTATTAATAATTCAAATAAATTTCAATGATTATAGGCAGTTCATGTTTAATTCTGAAACCGTTATTAGTAATTTGAGGTTTTGAGGTTGAAATATGAAAAAAATGGTGATAATGCCGATTTGGGGCTCATGCATGTTGAATTGATGCATGGTTTTACTAATTAGTCAATTTGAAAATTGTGGAGTAGGTCGATTATACTCTAATGTTGTTGCTAATCAGTTTAAATATGTTTAAATTCTATTTGGGTGATTACATATGAATACTATGCTTCTGGATATTGGTTTGGTGAATTAATCGATTGAATTATTATGATATTCAACCGAGCTTGGTAGTTGGATGGCCTGAGCTGAAACTAATGAGTAATTCGAGATTTTTGTGGTCGGTGTTGTGTGGGAAGGGAGCCCGATTTGATATTAATCATAATCGTGTGAATTGCTAAGTATTTGGGATATTAGATTCTGAAAATGTTCTTGCAAAGTGATACGAATGTGCTATTTGTAAACCCCTTCCCTCTTGAATTATTTAAATGATGCTATGTGAGTGGTTTATGAACTTCAGAAATCTTTAAAAGGGTCATTAAATGCTTGTTTTCATAATTTTAAATGTTTCTAAATGTTCACCAGTTGCCCATTTGATTATTAAGATGCTTCTAGCCTAAAAAGATCCTAAATCGTTGAACTACTTAGTGAATGACTCAATCGAATAGTTGATAGGTCTAGGAAGTTGAAAACCAAGTCAGTAACAAGTCCGAAAATTTTTTAAGGCTTTAGTATGTTTATATCTCTTTCTTCGAGTTTAAAAGGGATTTAAACAAACCGAAAAGGGAAACTGAAGTTGCTAATTACGATACCTCATTAAAATTATATGCTAGCCAATTATTTTAAGTTTTGAATTGCGAGTTAATAGACTCACCATGATCTTAGGGGACTTTCGGATTAAACATGAAAGAACCATAAATCATTAACAGGCTTATGGGTTATTTGCTACACGACCGTGGTTTTAACTATGTAAGCAACTATTAAAAAGAAATGATTTGTGACTCACTTAAAGGTGAGACCTGCTGCAAGTGACAGTGACTTCTTTTAATGACTATAACGGTTTAGTGCATTTTAATGGCTAAGATAGTGCTAGGCAATTGGTTAGGCCTAGGGGTAGACCCAGAAGTGGGAACCCTAGAAGACCCTGATGAGGGTGATGCGTGATAAAACCTTAAGGGTAGGAACCAGATGCAGGATAAGGTGTGAGCTGTTTCCCCCCAAAGTAATGCTCGATGATATGTGACATTTGATAAAACCTTGAGGGTGGGAACTAGACGCAGGATAAGGCGTGAGTTGTTTCCCCCAAAGGTAACATTTGATGATATGTGACACGTGATAAAACCTTGAGGGGGACTAGACGCAGGACAAGGAGTGAGCTATTACCCCTGCAGGCGACAATATCGAAGTTAGGGCTACTCTACTGAGACGTCTTTTGGCCAAATGTTATGTTACGTATACCCTCGGGATAACATGAGTTGTGAGTGAAAAGATTATGTAATCTTTTGTAATCTTATGCTTGAATGAAAAGATTTTTTCCTGATATATGAGAAAACAATTTGAATTATTATCAATGTGGGTATTTCAGGAACTTTTAAAAAGTATATGATCCTTGAGGAGCCCATATTGAATTGTAAACGATTCTTTAAATGTAAAATGAGTCGGTACGTTTTAAAAATGCGTGTCTGAAAATGTTTTACCCTATCTTTGTGGTTTTGATTGGCTATGTGCCTGTACCTAAGGAAGTTTGGTTATCTAAGGTGTAGACATGAGCTTGAGTGGCTTGGTATGAAATTAGAGGTAATGGTTTCCTTGGGGACATTTGATTACCTAATATGACAGTAGTATATAAATCTTGTGTGATTGCTACTTATTATTATTATTACCTGTAAATGCTTTGGTTTTTAAGGAGTTGCGAAATACTCACTGATAGGTAGAAATCGATTTACATAAGTTAAGTTGGAGTATCCCTTGCTTCGAAAAAAGTGTCATGTGTGCACATATAGAAGTAGACTTATGAGTTAAATGGTGTAATATGATGTACCCCTAGAGTTGTAAATGTAAGTAAATAAAGCACTCTAGTTCATATAATGCATATTATTTAGAATTCGCTCTGTATAGTAATGTGAGTCAACCATCTGATTAGCCAGTTGTCTTTTTAGCTAAAGTTACTTATATTTTGGGATGTAAACCCCGGTACTCAGGATGTGTGATCCGTCGAGTTGTATATTTTATGTCATCCTTTATTATTGAACTTTATTATTTGGTATACTCCGAGCGAGTGGCTCGTAGAATTGTGAACTCCAACATGTAGCAGTCGAGCTTATTTCAGTGTCCTTTTATACTTTTATTCATTACAGGATTTAATGTAAGGCTTTAAACTTGAGGAATGGTGAGTTTTTAGGCGAAACTCTATCCATTTTGCCCAGAGTTTAAGAAAACGTTGACATCACTAGCCCTAGGGTCTAGCGATGTTATAGCTAGTATCAGAGCAAGGTCTTGCGACCATAGGCCATGACCTAAGTCTTGCATTGCATATAGTTATCTAGGAAGGCATTTATGATGATGTGATATAAGTCGTGTTTTTGTGTGCAAGTGTGGTTTTGGTGTGAACATTGGTGAGTTTAGCTGGCTATATGCGGCTTGAGTGAGTCACTGATTGAATGAATGAGCCATTTGCTAGAGTATAGGCCGAATGACTTGTATTCTTGTGAATAAGCTAAGTGTTAGTTCAATAATGATTGTTTTATATATGCACCTTAGTGATTTAAATTGAAAGTTTAAAGGACGCTTGATTTGAACTCAAATTATCTAAAATGTCCTACCTCTAAGCTCATTCCTTACCCCTAAAGTACGATTTGCTCATCAGGTCCTATAATGGAGTGAGCAGACGTACTCAATGGTTGGTTGAGAGAGAGTTAAAAGCAGTAAAACCATTCTCCTTTTGAAACCTAGAGACTTTGAAAGTTAAGATGCTCCCTAAATTATAACTTAAGGTTTTTCTTTTGCATTAAAAGACCTTTCTAATTATATAGCTAGGCCTTACTGTTGCATCTGAAGACTTGTATTTGCTTTACAATGATGTTTGAGCCTCATTCTGTGCGTATAAGTTTCTACATGTAACTGGATGTTTTAAATACCTACATGCTAAGATGCATTCATTGCTTGATGTGTTGATGACAAGTTGTTAGTAAGTGACTTAAAGAATGCTTTTCTTCACTAAACTCTCTTTTAGACGATACCCCTTTTTACTAAATTCCCGATTGCTAACAGAACTAAGCAAGAGCTTCGTATACACGCATGTCAATATGGGAAATTGTGATAGAGTCTTGTTGACTGTTGCCTAAGTGTTATTTCAAACCTTTCGTATACGTGTCATTAATGCTTAGATTGTTATTCACATAGGGAGTCTTCCTAGCTTCCCAGCATGTAACAACTGTTACTCACAAGTTAGCTAGGCATTATGCCTATTGGGGCATGGAACACTATTATAGAATGATAGTGTCCGAACTATATTAACCCTAACACACTTAGAACGGAGATAAAAGAAGAACCTAATAGACTTTAGAATTGTTATACCTCATGCATCACCTCGTAACCTCCTAGGCCAACGATCTATAGCTTCCCAACATCTTCTTAAGCATTAACACCAAGTACAGAAATCGGAATGCCCCACAGTAGAACGTAGAACCTCCCTATCCGTACTAGGAGTTCCTCGAACCTCCACAATTACCTTCTGATACAAATGTGTTGCAAAACCTTAACGTATATCCATAAAACCATTAATGACATTGTTCTTAACCCTTGTCAATTGATTGATGGCTAACTCCAAATAATTTGAACAAAGCTTAAGGCATACCCTCAATCCTAAGTTTTAAATGAGGGTTGCACTCGTGTACACTCATCTAGATGTCCTTTTATGGGACACTACTGTGAACTTATGTGTTTTGAGGCATAAGCATAACATTATGCAAAATGTAGAGGTCATAGCAGCCCATATAGTTACTTAGGTCTGTTATGCATGGTTATATAGGTGTCTTTTGAATAAATTATCTAGTAAATGCACATCTTGGTGTTTGGTTGACTTAATTTTGGTTTGGTATGTGGCTAAATTAGCCAAATGGTTTAACTTATATAATTTATGGCATGGTATGACCTCTCAGTCGTTATTTGCATTCTGTGAATTCTGTGATCACATGCTATAGCTGAATCACTGCGTACACAGGTACTTGAAGCATGATGCGGCGACCATACAAACTTGCATTCACATATTCTACCCTTATATTCTATGTTTGATTGGATGACATACTAGTGTACCATGGATTGAATTCTCGACTTTGGATGTCAAGTTGTTATGCATATGCAACGTCAGTACAGCATTGAATATCGTTTGAGGTTTGTTGCTACTGATGCAATGCTATGTGAGATTATGAGATAAGTGTCATGTGTCCTATGGTAGTTTTCATAGGAAATTCTAGAGTTGTACTATGTTAGCCATTATGCTTGTTGGTGTTGCTATTTTATTATATCATAATTAATGTATGTGGCCGTGCCTCCATTCCAGATGCCCTATTGTTGAGTTGTCATGCTACCATTCTGCCTATTATCAATAATATGCTTCGAACCCAATATCAATCTATGAGTATAACCATGCACTTGTATGAATCTAGGACTTAAGAGATGATCAATTCCAAATAGGACCCTGGGGAAAGTCTCCCACCATCAAAGCTATCGTGATTATCTTATCTGCTTCTCTTTTAACCATGCATATGAGTCGAAAGTCACCCACTTTGCTAGGCATAACTATCGAGTTATTTATATAGGAGCTCCAAGCAAATACTTAGTGGACTTCTTTCCCAATAGGGACTACAAGTTTCATGGTGATGGTGCCCAGGTGAAAGCACTCTACCTTAGTAGTTAAACCTCTATGGAATGATAGTTAACCTATATAAAGGCATTGCTAGGCATGCGAACTCTATAGAGAATCTATCATAACCAAGAAACCATGTATCTACCTCCGTTAGATGACTTATGTTCATACCTATGCTGGACTTTGACCACCTATCGACTTACATTCTTACCTTAGCATTCTTTTTTGAAATTGTTCCTTTCGATATGTAATGCTAGTTCTTGCTACTTGTGATTCTTAATCTTAGGTGTGCTCTATCGTTGACTTTACGTGATATCAATGTGAGTTCAAATGCTACTTTAAGTTCTGTCATTGTTAATGTAATGTAATATGATGTCTCCGCTATTTAAATGTGACGTGGTAGTTTCTTGGTTGATTGATTTAACCTTAGAGTGATTTAATATTCTCATGCTTCCGAATGAACCTGTACTAAGTTAACCCCCTTTGTACGACCTTGATATGTTCTGTATAAGTTGTCGTGAATGAAAGGCCTAAAAGTTAATTGGGTTTGATATGCCAACATAAGAATGTCGGCTACATATGTTTCCCTCTTATAAGTTACTTGCTATATACATGTTAGATGGGTTCACATTGCTTATGATTCCTAGGCTTGAGAATGCTGAGTTGTTGATTCTATGCGATGTCATTGTACCAAAATGGTGCAACGTGATGCTATGTGATGTCCTTATTACTCTAATGTGTTATTGAAGTCTTCAAGTTAACCATTTTGATCCAAAAAGTGACTTGAATTCATGTTTTAGAATAAAACTACATGCATATGAACTTGAGAAGTCATAGCCCAATTGTCATACCTTTAGATGTCGATTCATAACGATGCATATACATAGATTTGTCGTTTACTATGCGAATTGAGTCTAGATAATTGAAAGTCTATGTTTCTTTTTAAAACAAGCTTAATATGGTTTTCCATGCCAACTCATTTGCCCCTCTTCCATGCGATTGGCCTCGGCGCCTAAATAGAGTGTGTAGCCACTCGAAGAGGATTGGCAAGAAGGAGATTGGATATCATAAGCCTCTTTTCGGTTTCAATTAATTGTAAAATAAGATTTTGGATTTTAGTGCGAGTTGTGTAGATTGTGTCATGTGTGTCCACATCTTAGGTACGACTGAACTGAGCTTTGGAATTTTGAGGACGAAATTCTTTTAAGGGGGGAAGAATGTAACACCCACATTTTATTTAAACTATCTAACCTATTTCTTAATATTATGAATCGTATTTTATTAT
>NCQV01078682.1:0-12106 GCA_002740545.1 Lophocereus schottii | reverse complement strand
AATAAAAAGCAATGCAAGAAAAAGTGGTCNNGGGACCCAGCCGACCTCCGCACCACCATGTGCTTATCGGTGACTAGGGGTGGACAATGGACCAAGTCAGGTCGGGTTAGGGCCAGCCTGTTTACATAGTGAACTGGGTTAGGTCATGTCAATCCGTTAAACCATTTGGACCGAGTCGGGCCTTTATTTAATAAATGGGTAGGGATGGGTAAGCCCATGAGCAGCCCTTTTTTATGTGTTTTAAAATGGAATAAACTTACATAAAAAACTATGTATAATAATTATTGTTATGCACAAAGCATTGGTAATAAGCTTAACTAATTAGAACATGTAAACTAGTGTGTCAAGCAAGTTGAAACAATAATGGTGTACTAATGGTCAGTTGATGGGCCCACCTATTACGGCCCGTTAATATGTCTCAGTAAGCCAACCTATTATTGACCCAGTCTATTATTGACCATACCCTTTATTGACCCTATTTGAAACGGGTCGAGCCACTTGACCTGACCCGTTGCCCACCCCTATTGGTCACCATCACAGTGAAAGTTGGTGGACGTCAAATCTCAGCACCCTCAGTGGGCAGGTTTGGATTTCACATTATCGGTCACAACAAAAGATGGTGAATGCCGAACCTCAGGACCCTTAGTTGCAAGGTTTGGATTTCACATCACCAGCGACCGTCACGATAAAGTTGGTGGATGCCAAATCTCAGGACCTTCCGTGGCCAAATTTGAATTTTACATCGTCAGCCGTCGTAATGGCACAAGTTGGTAGACGCCAAATCTTAGGACCCTCAACGGCTAGGGTTGGATTCTATAGCCAAAAAAACAACCACAAGTGAAGACCATTACTTTGACCTTCACTGTACTTGGGCTCGGCCAAAGTGGGGGCTAACTGTAGATACCTAAAAATGGCATCATAATCTTAATAGCCCGATAACGAAAATAACACTCCAACTTTCCTGTTAGGGGGCCCAACATATTAGAAAGCTAAATCTAGCAATGAAATAAGGAGATCCTCGCGATAGAGACTGGCCCATTAAGGCAGACCCCAATCTGGTTCCTTACACAGAGAACCCAGTTGGACCCTTGGTCAAAACGTCTGTTTTTACTTTACCAAGTCTCATTTCAATTATGCGTACTAAACAAATCCATAGTAGAATTATCTTTAAACGTCTGGAGTTCTAATTCGATTAATTTCTTTTGATTAATTAATTAGAGTTCGAGTGTGTTAAGTCAAACTATTTAGATTAAGCCTGGTGGGAGCAGAAATAGGTTTACTTTTCGAATGATGTAATCTCCTCAACCGCTATAAAAAAGAGGTTGCTCTTTTGTTAGGGGGCATCATATCAAATCATCAAAACATTACATCGCCACAAAACCATTGAGAGTCACAAACAAGGTGTTAGATCATATAGAGGAGAGCATCACTCTGCTGGGTTCCTAGAAGATTCAAGTGGGTTATCCCGAGGAAGCATTTTATAACCTCCTTCCCTTTCTATTTATTTCTTTGTGTTTAATTTATTTGATTGCAGTTTGGTAAACATATAACCATTAATTAATTTCGTCGCCGCATGCTATAACAATTTAAAGTGTTCATCTTTTTACTCTCTTTTGGTGAACACTGTATTTTGATTTTATATGAATGATTCTAACATGCTACATGAGTATGTGATAGTATGATTAAGTTTTGATTTCTCGTATTGATTAGTAGAGGTCGTCATTGATGATAGTGGTGATATGATGCACTGCATCATGTCATCGTATTAACGCCCCTGAATCTAGATCCTTGGTTTTAGTCCATGGAGTCAAGATGGTACCCATACCAGGGATTAATCGAGGACTTTTCAAAAACGTCTTTGAAGCGAATTAATAGTCCCTTTCGGTGTCCCTTTCAACTATGCTTATCAGTTCATGGTTCACTTCAAAGAGTAAAATTAGTTTGTAAATTTTTCTTAAAACTCACTAACAACTCTGCTAGTTAAAGTTTAATGCTTTTTTATTTCACCTATTTCCTCTTTTCTGCACTTTTGGAACTTGGCGGATATGTTTAGATCCTGATGGTAGGACACGTCTAGACCAGAATAAAGGCTTAAAGCTCGCCTAAGAACCCGACCGGATCCTAAACCATACCTATACCCATATTCTGGGCTAGGCTGAAGCTATTGGTAAAGTCCAGACCATGAAACTGAACTTTGCCCTAGGAACTCAATCGGGTTCCTAGGCCAGCGCAAAGGCCTAGTTTCCCGTAACCCTATAGCCTAGCTCTATTCACTATTTTGTAATAAATAAAAAAATAAAAATTAAATTTGCTTCTAAGTAAATAAAGTATTAGCAAATGAGTCTAACCATTTGTGGTGGAATTGTGCCGGGGATAGGCTTCTTGGGGTCTGTGGTTATTACAATTTGAAAATCTTGATCCTTTGTGTTTCACTAGATTGCAATTAGTGGTAATATTTTTTGCGGTCTTTCACCAAATGAAGATAGCAAAACCACTGCTCTGCTCTCACCTTCTCTACCTTGGACTTGACAACTGCCATTTCCCCCCATTTACTGATCTTCCATAGGCCTGGAATGGTCACTTTTCGATTGTTCTCAATCCTCCTTTTCTATTTTTGCTTTGTGCTAATAATTATTTTTCTATTATCTGGGGTTAATATGAATTTTTTGATCCTTTTTTTTTCATACATTACTTTAATTTGGAAACAATTTGGCTCTTTAGTTTCAGATTTTTAGTTTCATATTTGTAATTCTTTTTTTTTTGGTTGCATTTTGTGTCCTAGATTGTGAGAATTCTTTATCCTCTACTATTATTTGACACTTTTATATATTGTTCCTATTTATTGTATCACTTGTCCTTTTATGTGATGCTGGTGAATTATTAGAAGGGATAGTTGGCTTTGCAATGAATTTCGAGACCTTATTTGCAATCCTCTTTGTCTAAAGAATATTACCTATAAAGTCCACACCAGATTAATAGATCTATATTGTGGAGAAGGTTATAATAGATCTGGGGATCTCTTCTCGATGTCGTACTATTGAAAAATAGTGGTTTAAGTGGGGATATGAGCATTTGGTGAATATCAATTTAGACTTTCTGGATTGAAGAATTTTGTTTTTTTTTTTTTGACATCCACCTTATAATATATATCGTAGATGCTGGAAAGCTTATTCATATTTAATGAAAATTTTCCATTCTTTCTTTGGGGGAAAAAAAAAATCTATTAACACCTTTTCCACTATTCAATTATACAATTTTCAATCTAATGTATGATAATATAATCTTTATGCAAATACAGGATACTTTAGAGTATCTTATGGCTAGATATTTTTGCTTTGCTTTATTTTTTGAACTTTTATTTACTTTTGGCTTGGAATTAAGACTCGGGAGAGGAAGGATTATATCATCATACACTTGAGTCTACTAACCCAATGAAGTGGTACATTTATGGAAGAGGGAGCTATTGTTTTTAAAAGAAAAGAGGACCATGAAAATAAGACGTAAATCTTTAAAAATCAAAACAAATTATTATATGTAGTAATTCAAGTTGATAGTTCAAAACTAAAAAATAATTTGGGTGTTTTGGAGATGGGAGGTTGGCTGAAAAAAAAATTAAAGCAAAATGATAAATTTCTTACTACAAAACACCTTTTTAGTGTCTTATTTGAGTTTAAAAATTATACTATCATGTATTAATTTTTTTACAAAATAGTAAGATTGAACAATAAAAAGATATTAGAATTTATAAATTATGTAAAATAATATGTTTATCAGTACTTTCTCACAATTATAAAATCATGAACATGATACATCTCCTCAAATAAGGTTGATCTAATTAAGGTCTTGTATTGGGTATGTTCTTTTCAACTTGTCATAAGTATTTATTATCAGCATTTAATATTGATCAGCACCAGTCACGATTGATCAATATCAATAAGTACTTAGCCATATAGTCTACTCAATTCTAGCGCTGATTAACACTGATCAACACTCATCAGCACTAATCAGTACTAATCAATAACAACTTACCTATGATAAATTAAAAAAAAAGATCCGTTGAATTTGCTGACGTAGTGAACAAATATGAAAGCTTCATAACTCATAATTAATTTTTTTTGCGCCCAGAATTCATAAGTAATCTTAATCATTAAAAATTTTATGCTTATAAAGAATATAATATGTTAATTTTGAACAAAATACGACACCTAAGAGGAGGTATCACATGTCCAAAAAACCATTCCGAGCTCACAGTCCTCAAATATTGCCCGGGTGAACGACACTCAGGTGAGAGAGAATCGCCGAAGCCCGCTTCTCCAGCTGTGAACCTATTTCCCCGTTTTCTTCATAGTGGTCGCTCTCACACCTTTCACTAGGAGGCGGAGCGAGAGAGTGAGAGAGTAAGAGAGAGAGTTTGATCAACCACTCCCTGTGTGATTTTTCTCATTTGGGGTTCCCTTCACGGTATGCTCAGCCTTTGCTTTCTTTCCACCTTCGCAATTACTGTTGATCCAACCAACCACCCTCTAACAATCTGTCCTTGTCTTGTAAAAGTTATCCTCAATCTTGGTGTATGGCATTGTGCGTAATCATTCTATTTTCTGGGTTTGACATCGTTTATGCCCTTCAGAGTTAGGAGCTTACTTTTGCCATCTGGGATTTCTCATTCTTGGAATATGGTGGCACAGCTTACATTGCTGGGTTCTTTTTGCGTAGATAGTGGATTCCAATCGCGTGTTCAAAAAGGGTAATATTTTCTATCTGGGAAAGCACATTATTGTGAAAACTTCAATTTGCAATGAAATTGGGTCGTGGAATTGTCGCTCACTTTCTTGAGTTTGATGGTTAGCTTTTGACTTGTAATAATTCTTATGTGACCTATGCAGACTCCCTTGTCAAAATTGCGTTGCAATCTGCTATAGCCCATTGATTTGATCAAAATCACCGACTCAGTTCAACTTCTCACGGGTTCATATGGTTCTCCAGGTTCCCTAGTTGGATTGAATATGGTGGTTGCATGACAAATATTGGTGATTCTTACTGAGAATTAGTATTCAAATGGCAGATAGGAGTTACACTTCATGGGTGATCCACTGTTGGAACTCGTTGTTTTGTTTGTTTAGTGTGACATCACTACTCTTTATACTGTCTTGGTTCTTTGCATTGCGATCAGCTGGCCGCGCTCGTCTTGTTTCACCACCCAGCTTGAGAAACCAAGTTCTGTCCAATTCAAATGCGAGTTGCCCAATTCAATATCCTAGTAGAGTGGGAGCAGAATGGGGTGCTGAGAAAAAAATACTGAAGGTTTTTATGTATGATTTGCCTCCTGAGTTCCACTTCGGGCTTTTGGATTGGAAGCCTGAGGGATCTAGTGTTTGGCCGGATATTCGGAAAAAAGTACCTTCCTATCCTGGTCGAATGAAATTGCAACATAGCGTAGAATATTGGCTTACTCTTGACCTCCTATTTTCGGCATATTCAGGCCCTTCACCCTCTCGTGTTGCTATGAGAGTGCATAACTCAAGTGAAGCAGATGTAATAATTGTCCCTTTCTTTTCATCCCTATGCTTTAACCGCTTTGCAAGGCTTAGAAAACAGGAAGGACAGAGCCATGATAAGGTTTTGCAAGATAAATTGGTTAAATATTTGGAAGCTCAAGATGAATAGAAAAGATCAGGGGGTGTAGACCATGTTATTCTGGCTCACCATCCAAATAGTCTATTGTATGCAAGAAACCAACTCTGGCGTGCAATTTTCATACTCTCAGATTTTGGGAGATATCCACCAAATATAGCAAATGTTCAGAAGGATATTATTGCTCCGTACAGACATGTTGTCAAATCGTATGTTGATGACTCTTCAACTTTTGATAGCCGTCCAATCCTACTGTACTTCCAAGGTGCCATTTACAGAAAAGATGTGAGCCCTCTCATTCTTTCATATCTCTGTTTCATTGCTTCACTGCCTCTTCTCTTCTAGCCTTGTTTCTACATCTTTTTAGTTTTTATATCTTTTTGGGTGGAGGGAGTTCGATTAGTGAACTTAGTCGTGTCTAATTGTTTGCTTAGCTCTGTTTTGGCTGTGGATCGGATTAACTTTAACCATCTGCTTGTTTTTCTTTTCTTCTTCTTTTTTTTTTTTAAACCATCTGCTTGTTTTTCTTTTCTTGTTCTTTAAAAAAAAATTTTTTTTTTTTATAGCTTTGTTAGTTGTCCACAGCATTGTAGCTAAATCAGATTGGTGGTCAACTTCCCCTGTGTGTGAGTATCATTTACTTGAGAAGCATAAGTGTCATGATACAAAATAGTTCCCTAGAATGTTCTGTTGGTTAAGGTGTTACTGGTTTGAACTGCTTAGAACTTTCTTTGTTTGTACATGGGTTGCCTTGTGCTCTAGCATAATTGTAAAATTCGGTGTTTCATTTCCATCTGTTCATTCTGTTGTTGAAAGAGGTTTATTTAGACCCTATGTTTTATACTTTGCTTATCCTCTAGGAGTTTAAGTCATAGCTCCACCTTGATTTTAGATTGTTGTATGTTTCGGGGAGCAAAACAATGACGGAAAATTTTAACAAGCCTTCTCTCTTTCTGGCCTACCTTTAGTGCAAAGAAAATGCATGGTATTGGCAGTATAGTGACAATAGTGATTGAGTTGAACGGACCAGTGGGTTTGATACCTCTGCATATCTGACATTATAGTAATGGTATGCGGCCAGAAGCTTAGTAACTTAGTTCTCTTCGTCTGGCCTTTCAAGTGAGTACACTTGTCCATTTAGTTCAGCCCAAATAGTGTCGTACTAGACGTGAGACTCTCAGTTTCACGAGAGCAAATTGCAGTAACTGAAAACTGGGAACATGCTCACAGATCCAGGAATGCTCTCTTCAAGGTTTGATATGGTGATGATCAGAAGCCTGCCTATGTGGCACTCTTTGTTATTAGAACCCACTGCAGAGGCTTGAAATTAAAAGAGAACTTTTTCCTACACACACACACACACAGAGAGAGAGAGAGAGAGAGAGAGAGAGAGAGAGAGAGAGAGAGAGAGTCTGTGTGTGTGTGTGATTAAGGCAACATTTATGAACGTATTACTCTAACTTCCTCAGTTCTCTCCTATAGTGCAACTCCAATGTCTGGACATAAGGTGGAAACCAAGACAAGTACAACTCTTCTTTCCTCTCCTTCCATGTAAAACTTAAAGCAGAATAACCTTTTATAGGGTTAATAGATAGCTGATTTTGCTTCAAGAAGACCCCTTGATGTTGCGAACATCATGATCATAATTATGTTAACCATTGGATGCATATGGCAATTTCACCTGCATGATGTTGTGGGATTCTGTCTTTTCATGATTGCTTTGTGTTGAAAACGTTTTCTGCATATACATAAATTTTGATTTCTAGAACGACACTGTTTGGCCGTGGATTTGGAACCCCCCTATTTGCCAATAGAAATGTTGGCCCACTTCCACACCGGATATATCGTATAACCCCTTTAGTGTGTTGATTGAGTATGATAGAACATTCATATTGTCCTCAGCATCTGCATTACCAAATGGATATGTTGCAGTGATTATGAGATGTAATTGTCTTTGTCCCTTAACCCGTCACTGTACACGTTCGGTTATTGCTTATTTGTAAATATGTTTTGTCACTTCTTGATATGCCAATCCGATAGATGGATGGACAATAGATACGCACATAGACTAACTGATAGAAGCTTTTCAATCTACAGCGATTGAGCTTTTGAAATTCCTATTGGTTTGTACTTGAGGGTGTTTGAAGTCCACCACTTCATTGGGTGGTTTCGATGGCTTAGCAAAATTTTCCTGTTCTACAATGTGACAGCTTCAGAGTGTCAATATTTTCAAATATATGTAGTCTACCTGGAGTTTTGAATCTCAGGTAAACGAAATGGCTATGCAATTCCGTTTTCGCACTGGCAGACGTGTTAAGTTCTTCTAAACCAGACCCCCTTTGGTTTTAGTGTCGGGGATTTATCATACTTTCGATCAGCTTGCCTGGTTCTGTTCTCCGGGCAGCTGAGATGTATTGTGGACTTCTCTTGGTTGTTAGGTCTGAGTTAGCTATTTTCCTTTCCACCTGTTTGATTCTTGAATGGTGCCCAACTTTTTCTTCTATTACATTAGTTTTGCTGTAAATGGTGTTTTATTGCATTTGTTCTCTGCTTAGTTACTCCAACTCTCATAATTTCCCTGCCATGCTTGGATTGTAGATGTTACAGTTTACATATGATATGAAATGTATGAAAGCTTAATGAATCCATTTTAAACACTTCATTTGAGTACAACACCCTATTTTTTCTGTTCAACTCTAGGAAATATGATGTTTTTATGTGTTTCTCATTGTAAGAGGAAAAATGCTGAACTGCTGCTACATCTTACATGTAGTAGTAGCAACTGATAATGATGTCTTTCATACATGATCTGATATCTCTGTGCAATGCTATCCCCATAACTTTGCTTCTAAGACAAAGATGGATGGCAATTTAGTTAAGAAAAAGGTAAAGAAATAAAAGAGAGGGGTATGCTTTATTGTTTCGGCCTGCTTTAATCTGTCAGGTTATCTATAATCAGGAATTCCTCTCTTGATATCTCTGAGATTTGTGCTGCTGTACACACTTACTGGCCTTTGGCTGAATCTGAAACTCTACATGTCCTTATTAGCTTCGTTTAAGTTCATGAAATTTAGGAAACATATAGACGTATTGGCTCTGAAATTTGTTTCTGATAACAAATTTTCTGATCTGAAAGTTTCCAATAGAACGAGATGGGCAGACGCTGTGAACCCATTGGACAATCTTTGCATGATAGCTTTTGTTTTTCCGTTTATTATTCATGTTATTTCGATTGAGCTTATAGTCATTTTATCCTCATATGTGGGATCCGTCTTTGCAGGGTGGGTCGGTAAGGCAGGAGCTATTTTACCTCTTAAAAGACGAAAAGGACTTACATTTTATGTTTGGAAGTGTCCAGCAAGACGGTATAAATAATGCAACTCGAGGAATGCACTCCTCCAAATTTTGCCTCAACATAGCAGGTGACACCCCATCGTCGAACCGTCTACTTGACGCCGTCATGAGCCACTGTATCCCTGTCATCATTAGTGATGATATTGAGCTTCCTTTTGAGGACATCATTGACTACTCTGAGTTCTGCATTTTTGTCCGAAATGCTGACGCTGTAAAACAGCGTTATCTCATAAATCTAATTCGGGGGATCGGAAAAGGAGAGTGGACCCACATGTGGAAGAAACTGCAAGAAGTTGAGAAGGTTTTTGAGTTCAGATACCCTTCAAGGGATAATGACGCAGTCCAACTGATATGGTGGTCCATAGCCTACAAAGTCCCTGCAATTAAGCTTAAGCTTAACCGAGCCAAGCGAGATGCTCGGACCAATGACACTGTAAAAAAAGAACCCCCAGCATTTGTGGTGCCACACAATTTTTGGTAGGACATGACACAAATTGTTTTTGGTTTGAGAGGCCTAATATTTTAGGATGCTGCTGATGCTGACTGACATAGGTCGGAAACTGCTTTCGCCAAAAATTTTCCGATGGTCATAATCTATTGAGGTGAATGACAGGACACATTTTCACCCCTTGTCTGAATTGATTGATTTTGAGCCATCTTTGACCATAATTGCCACTACTAGTGCACATTCACATCTTATCACGAGCAACATCAGTACCAATTTGTAGCAATTGCAGTAAATTTTATTTAGTGGACATTGTAATCATGAGCAGGGAGATTAACTCTCCCGTGAATAATTAAATGGGAGAATTGTGAAATTCACTAATAGTAAAGCCATGTATTTATGTTCAGCCTCACTACACCTCAATGGAATAGTTTTTTGAGGTTCCAAGAAATAGGTGAATGCATAGGAGCATTTGTAGTCACAATTCCGTTTTGAGAACTCAAGCTTGTCATATCAGTAAAAGTTGGAGTGTTTGGTAACATACTTGTTTGAGGAAAAAAGAGCTGTTTGGGAAGAGTTTAACTGTTTTGACTAAGTCAAACAGGTAAAGAGGTGTTTGATAAACAGCTGTTTGAAAAAGCTGTTTTGGCCCAACAAGCTCTTTTTCAAAAAGCTATTTTCATTAACCTTTCGAGAATAACTGTTTGTAGAAATTACAATATTGCCCAAAAGTTCAATAAAATTACATGTATGTCATTAATAAACTTTATTTTTAATTTCTTACCTTGCCTCAATCTTAGACAACTTTTACTTCTAATTTATACTCAACCTCCCCACCATCTTCATCCTCCCTATTGTAATTAATAAACTGTATTCTTAGTTTTCTTTTGGGTTAATGAAAATTAAATTATTTGAAATCCATACATATTTCAATTCATGACAAAAATATAACTATAGGTTCATATCAATTTCAATTCATAAAAAAATAAGCATTTCTAAAAATAACAAAGGTTATAAGATGTAGGCATTACATAAGTAAACATTGAAAACAAAAGAAAATAAGTAATGAACACAAATTATTTAAATTAATAAAGAATAAAGTTACAAGGATGAAGCTAATTTGTACATATGGCACATATTAATTTTTTTAAAAATAAAATAAGATGATCTGATCAATAAATAGAAACTTGTTCAATTGAAAAGTATTTTAGGGAAAGGGCATCAATGGAATTTTACCAAATATATTTTCTAAAAATAGTTAATTTTACCAAACACTTTTTTCAGAATCAGCCAATTCAAACAACTAATGTAAACATCTAATTCAAACAGCTAATAGCTAACAGCTAATACAAACAGTTAATAACTAACAGCTAATAGCTGATTACTAAACAGGGTTAAGTTTTTGAAATCTGCATTCCATCATTTTTTTTAACCTATGAAACTCTAATTTGAATGCATATAAGCGGAAATAAACGTTGACCATATAAAAGAAATTTGAGCTGAAAATTTAGGTTTGAGTTTATTTTAATCTTTTTTATCAGATAGTCGAGTTTCGATTCAAAGTATTAAAATCAAACTTTCACCTAAATTCAGCTCACCATATTATCAAATAGTTGAAGGAGAAAAATCAACTTCCTATTTTTTCAAAAAGGAAATTATTTTCCTTCATTGGGGGGAGAATTATTTTCCTTCCAAAATAATTTTCCATTCTTTATTGTGCCAAACAACGGAAAATTGAAAAAATATTTTCAGGGAAAATCATTTCCCCCCAATCAAACACTACCTAAATTAAATATTTGTCATGTACCTTACCATTAAACATATTTACATTTACTCTTGTTATTTGGTATTTGTAATTTATGTTTATAAGTTGTAAATATATTTTTAATTTTTCAAAAATGGAATATTTTTTTCTTTGACCGGAAAAATTTTTAATTTTCTAAATTCCCAAAAAATTGATTGCTTAATCTTTTTTGCTTGAACATGCAACGTAGTATTTATTTTTTTCATTACTAGAAAAATGCAATATAGTATTTATTTTTAAATATCACATTTAGCGCTTGGTATATACTAAACCTGGTAAATGGGTCATTCGATTTGGATATGGGTTGGGTTGACTTTGGGTTAGGTCATGTTCGGGTTAAATGACATTTTAGGTTGTTTCGATTTGAGTCGGATATGGTTCGGCTCGAGTCGATTTCGGATTAACCAATTTTTGGTCAAATATGCTCGTCATGCCAAAACAAACAACTTTGTAGAAAAATTCGGGTTGGGTATGGTTCGGTTCAGGTCAATTCAGATTTCGAGTCTACTTTCGAATGAGCATATTTTGAGTATGGGGTCTAGTATGGGTCCGAATCATTCAGTTTCAATTTCGAATCTCGGGTCAGCTTTGTCAAGTCTAGTATGTACAGAAAAAATTTACAACCAAAGCCCCCCCCAAAAAAAATGAATAGCTGCAAGACAGCTAGCTATTGAGCCATCTGGCCTAGGCCCAAAATCCAGCACAGACTCAGTCCAATATTTAGCGCCTCAGTCCAACTCAGATTTTTCCTTTTTTTGGGAGTCGAAATGCATTGGGCCAGTCTGAAATGCTGTGCTTTGCTGCAAATTATTATATACACCCGGGATTTTATGCTCCCGGGCCATGTCAGCATCATGTGTAACCGCCACATC
>NCQV01078677.1:28756-40922 GCA_002740545.1 Lophocereus schottii | reverse complement strand
TGTATATATATGTACATATATGTATGTATATATATACATATATATATGTATGTGTGTGTGTGTGTGTGTATTTACATACATATGTGTAAATATATACACACACACACACACACACACACACACACACACACACACACACACACACACACATATATATATATAAATGTGTGTGTGTGTGTGTGTGTATATATATGAAATAGTGTATATAAGTCATTTTCAGTATACACCTTAGTGATCAGCTTATATCCCTTAAAACAGCCTTTTATAGTGGTTAAAGGTATAGTCAGACTTGATTTAGAGAAAAGAGACATAATCCTAATCCCATTAAGGTTAATCTGAATAAGTGAATTAATCTAGATGCGACTCTAATTAATTAAACACAGTGGATTAATCTAACTAGGATTTAGAATAACTAATTAGCACTGAGGCGGATAAGAGCCCTGCGAGTGACGAATATACGGAACCTAATCGGTTGACTATGAAAGGAACAGGCCAAGTTCTAAGGTTGCACACACCGCAACTTTGTTTTGCCTATAATTTTCATGTCTAACCTCCATTTTGAGTGATTCGCTTTTTCATTAAAAGCTTGTTGAGTACATTTTCTAATAAAACCATTTTTATAACTTTTAAATAAATGTGGAAGAAGATATAAGTGAAAAAGTAAGCATGTATCATTTTGAGCACATGTTTTAGTAATCGACTTGTATCTTTATCGGTGCTTATTGGATCTTAGTGCATAATATGCTACTGGAAGACTTATGTATTTAATGAAGAATAATAATCTCTAAAGTCAATAATTTCATGCTCCATAGAATGGATCTTAATTGAACATTGAACACTATCTCTAATGGGCCGAACCTAATATAGTTTGAATTATGTTAATTTCCAAATGAGTCAGTTGGGTGCCGCATTTCAATTCAGCGTTTCATGTACATGTATATATGTACACATATTTGTGCGTTGCAAGTTGAAGTGACGATGTGGCCTCAAACCAGACAATATTAAACTCCGTAATAATAATAACAATAATAATAATAATAATAATAATAATAATAATAATAATAATAATAATAATCATCCACATACCCTTAAAAAAAAAACCCGAACCGACATAATTAAAACAAAACCAACCCCAATTAATCAAAACTTCAAAACTCTCTCTCTCTCTCTGCCTCACCATCAGCCCGACCCCCCTCTCCTCCTCTGTTTCGCTCGCCGGAAAGGGCCGCCTTTCCGGCCGTCTGCTACAGCCGACCACGCCGACCGTGTCGGCCCAGCGCCCCAACGCCACCTGCCCCGCCTGTTCGTGCCCTGTCAAGCCGCGCAGCCCTATTCTGCCGCACGAAACCCCCTTGTTCTGCCCCTATTTTCTACCGCCGTCGTTGCCGGGCTTTGGCCCTGTCAGCCGCTGGTCGCCGTCCATCGCCACTAGTCACTAACACCGCCGCCCACTCCTCTCTGTTCCAGCCCCAAAAGCCAAGTTGGAAAGTGAAACCCTAAACCTAACTTAGTTGAATTAGTGAGTTAGTGAGATTGAATTTATCGATTCAATTATGTCATTAGCAATGGTATCTATCTATTTGAGAAGTTTTGAAATTGTTGTGAATATTGAGTGGGTTATGATCTGGGAGGAAGTTGATAGAGAGTAGAAAGTGGGAGATTGAGGTCCTGTTTACCATTCCATCTGCTTGTGCTTGCGATAGTTTATCGAACTTGTTAATCCTAGTGAATTCATGGATTAAATGATGTAATCGGCATTGCTACTCACCTTATTTGCAAGTTCTGGAATTGTTGTGGTCATTTGGAAAGGATTGTCGACTGGGTCATTTTGGCATAGAGTCGAAGTGAAATTGGAATTAATTTGAGTTAGTTTGTTCGTTATAATTCATTGAATTCCAAATTAATTTTGATGCCGAATGACGAAATCGCATAAATGCTATGTTATTTGGCTATTTGTTGTGAATTCATGGAGTTCAAAAGCATTTGATGTATTGGGTTATCACTTGTAACGTACATTTCTGAATTTTAAAACTGTGTCGATAGGTTGTGAATTTATAGCTTGATTTGAATTGCTATGGGATTTATTTGCACAGCTTTATAACGATTTATGACTGTGAAGGATTAAGTGAAATCCATCTTAACTTGTTGGGCGTTATATTGCATAGCCGTGAATTTAACGAATTGGGGGTAATTGACGAAGAAGAATATGAAAGCCTTATGGCAAGGCTGGTTATGTTATGGATGCGATATTCGTAGGATCCTAGAATAGGATGAATGTTGGGTGAGCGATTAAAGTCATGAACTAACTGTCTTGGGGTTATGCCCTAATTAAAGCTCAAAGTAAGTCTTATTAAGTTAATGGTGGGTGAAATGAGTCCATGAATTGTCAATGAATTTTAGTGAGTAGCAGAGAAAGGCGACCTAAGTGTGTTGGTTGGAGTTATGAGGCTACGCGCATTGCAAAAAGAGTAATTGAAGGAAATTATATAAGTTGGTGCTAGGACGTTATAAGTTGGGGGTGATAGAGATACATAGTTCGATGTTTAGAGTGAAGGGTAATTAAGCTAATAAGTGTTTGGTTGTCATTGCACAAAAGCCTAAGCCATGTAAAATGTTTCAATTACTATTATAAATATCCCAATTTACTTATATCGATAGCTTAGTGTGCTAAAGGGTCAGTGTTTTGCTTGTCTTCGTCCTCCGTTTAATGTAAACAACTAAAGTAGTAGCACTCAGTAAATACTAATGTGATAAGAATTCTAAAGGTATAATAACTATTCTATATATATATATGGCCTTAAGTAAATGGTTATATATTCTGAAGTTAACGCTAAGATTAGTGAGACATAAGACTTGAATGATTATCAGATTTAAAATCATAAGAACAACGTTGAGAGCAATCCCGCAAATAATTATACGAATCATAATAACACTTTATGAGGGCCCTGATTCAGATCATAAGGGCGGTAACACGAGTAGTTATAAATAGATTGTCAGTTACACATAAGCCATGAAGCTAAGGAGTTCAATAAACTTCGTCATATCGCACTAATTGGGACAAATAAAATATTTGAAGCATGAAAAAAGCCACCTCGGTCGCTTCAAACTGCCAGCACACGTGCTCCATTATAAAGGGGTAGAATTTCGAAAAGGCCAGGTATATGCATTGCCTGTGCTCTTCAAAAACTCACATGTTTCTCAATCATGAAAAATCAATATAATGCTCCTTTAAGGAATCAGTTTACTCAATATTTTGTCACATAAGCAAGTGGCTCCGTCAATGCTCAATCATCAGGGCTTATGCCCTTTAATTTACCCGCGCGGCTGCAACTCAGGCTCTCCGATTGGCCTGGGAAGTGTACACCAATCTCAAGATCGCAGCAGACGTCAACAAGGGGTCCACTTTCAGATAATAATCAGCAAATCAGTTTTACTTATAGATTCTCTCTCCCCTGTTTGCAAATCAAAATGTTTTGAAATGCAGGCGCCCAACCATTTACCTGCAAAACTTATTTAACAGCATAGGGATGTGCGTACTGAGCTTTGGCTCATTATTCGAATGTTTTCATGTTTTCTATTTTAGGTGACGGATCAGTGCAGAGCCCTCCTTCTGATAAGTCAAAGGAACGCGAGAAATGAGCGAGGACCACAGTCTACTGCATGTTAGCTAGCCCGTACTCACAGTGATGTAGAGGCTAGCCTCCCTAAAAACCCCGCTGGGTGTATATTATTTTGAAGATTGTGTTAGTTGGTAAATGTTAGTAATACGCTGAATTAACAGGTGTAATTATATGTCCTAAGGGATGCTAGTGGTTGAAAGTATGTTTATTTACGACATACGTTCTCATGCATGTAGTTTTCAATTAGCCTTGTTCCGTCGAGGAACGGCGGTAGCATCACCAGTCACAGGACTTCCGCTGCAAATCACAAAGCAGCAAAGGATTAAGTTAGAATAATCACACATTAGCAATTGAGGGTGTTCCATTGTCAATTTAAGCTTGTTTGGATTTCTTGGACTCTTTTGTTTCTCATTTTTTGTTTTTTCTAAACTCGAATCAAGAATTACTCTATTAGGCCCAAACACATAGGTTGGGGCATAATTTCTTCATCGAGCATTTTATAAAATTCGAGATGTCATTTTTAGGCGTCTACAACTCCATTAGGAGTTTGAAAAGAAAGACCATGACATATAAGTCAAGTAGACTACTCCTCCTATTGCCAATTAGTTTTAGAATAGAGTCTTACTTGGGTTTGTTTCCATGGCCCTTGGTCAAAATGGGGCCCCTCAGATCTCACCAACAATATCCTTGTTAAATATGAATATTACAAATTCTTCATTGAGTAAATTAATAAGTGTCTAACTTATCATGTTTATTGATGATATTAATGTTCTTTCTAATTATCAGCAATTAAGTTAGAAACTTAGAATATTAATAATCAACTATTGTGTGTCAATGTGGATGCCAGTTAGCTCAACTAATAAAGGATTTGAGGAGTTATCAAAAATCTAAATTCTAATATGATCTACCTCAACTTTCACGCCTCATTTGAAAATAAAATTAAAAAATTATGCACGTTGGTATAAGCGCCTGAACAAATTAAACAATTTATTTCACTAAAAACTTATTGCATGATAAAATTGTTCAGTTTCCTATAAAGTGCTAGTGAGCTAGTGAGTCAACATCAACCCCCACCCCAAAAAAAATCATTCACCGGTGGACTAATGACAACACGGGGTTTTTCCCTTAAAACCTCGTGATCGAAGTTTTTTTTCTAATTGTTTTTTGAGAAACTGCACAAAGATACTCTCAATTTAATATAAACTATTTTAAGGACCCTCGATTTTTAAAACTAATTCTAAGATAACTTGTCTTTTGAGGAAACGCACAAAAAGGACCCTCAAAATTTGATTTGAGCTATTTTCAATACCCAAGTACTATTCTAATTTATAAAGCACGCCCAAAACTTTTCATATTTGCACATTTTGCCTAAATCCTTGAAAACTTACTTTCAAAAATTTTGTTTGGTGCATGTTCCATTTCTAATGTAAGTAATATTTAGGACCCTCTTCCAACTGATATCAAAACCACGTGACCAAATTTAATTAAGATAAATGACTAAATATGTTATTTAACTGTGATTAATGCTTGAATCATCACCTACTTGCTCTGGTCCAAATTATTCACACATTGTTCACTCACCACAAGGAATTTCTTCAGTAGCACCTCAATTAAACTACATCACTGATATGGTTTCAGAACTAAAAGTCAAATTAGTTAAAATTAAGTCTGACGTCAAGGAGCCTAAAAAGCAATTATCATAATTCGCCTCTTTCTCGTTAACGAAGCTGGGCATGGTGGAAAAGTGACCTCCAGCATTAGTACTCCATCTCAGCATAAATATCCTTTTCAAAACCAAAAAAATAAGAATCTATTTACTTTGCATGATATAAAAATCTAAAAAAAGGTAGGAGAAAAATTAGGTGAAAAATCGGCTGAAAAAACAAAAAAAGAAAAAGGTGATGGAAGATAAGCAATATGTTCTTGAGGAACTGCAGAATATGTTCAAGAAAGAACAAAATCTAGAAGAATTGAATACGATTATGAGTGCAATTAGTGATAAATATAACGTGTTATCTGACGTTAATAAAAAGACTAATAATGTCCAATTAGAAGAAGAAATATATTAGCAGATTAATCTAATCAAGCTAGAAGATCTTAATGTTGTGCCTTTAGAGGAAATTAGAAGAAAATTTGATTAAAAAAATATGGTAAGATGGTTGTTGAAGACGAATTTAATAAAATTGGAGAAGAACTCGACTTAGGTGAAATAAAGATCAACTTGGTTAATAATCATGTTTCTAAACTTGAAGAATTTGGTGAGCCTTCTAGAAGAAATGCTTATTCTAGAAGACCTAAGTACAGTCCAATGGGATGTAGAATCAACTTTTCCTTTTGGTTTATCCTAAGGAAAACTAGTTCATTCGAAGGAATTGGTCTTACCCCAATTAGCTAGACAGGATATATCCTAAACATCGATGGAGCTCATAATAAAGAAGAAATATTTGAACATTGAAAAAGACACATGAATAGTATCTTAAACCTAAGTACTATATGGACTGCTACAAACTTCCTAAATTACATCAAACATAGTTTTTCTAGTACTATAGCTGACTCGTATAATTTATTAAATGAAGATGGCAAAAATACATTAAGAATGATGGAAACACCAGCTGCAATGTTCAAAAATTTATGTAAGAAAATTGAAATCAAATTCACTAGAGCTAAACTTGATTCTTAGAAAAAAAAAAAAAAAAAAGCAAGAGAATGACAAAGAAAGATTAATAACATAGAGTTATGGGATATGAGATATCTAAAAAATTATATTGTTGAATTTAGTCAATATTATTACAAAATTGGGCATAATGAAACCAATTTGGATATGTTCTCTAACAAATTGTCATATCCTATAAATTCCATAATTAATGAAAAATACATAATATGGCTTGAAAGAGCCGATGTCATTGACACCCTTGGTTCAAGAATCTATTACTTAAGAAAATGGGTCAATTATCAATGTCTTGATCTCCAAAAGCAAAATAAAATAAAGAAACAATTTGTAACTTGCTGGGATTCACCTCGCTAATGGGGAAAGGAACCTGAACGGAAAAGAAAGAAAAAATTTTATAAGAAAAAAGAGCTTTAATAAGCAAAGGGAAGAGAAATATAAAAGAAAATATTATATCAAACCAAGTCCTAAAAAACGAACATTTTTTGGGAAAACGGCTTATTATCCTACAGGGAAAAACAACTACAATGTTGGACATGTTGAGAGGTAGGACATTATGCTAATGAATGCAAAAATATGAAGAATAACAAGCTTATTGAAACATTGGGTAGCCTAGAGTATGTTGAGCTTAGTGAGAATGAGGCACTAAACCTAGTCCTGAATGCCAATAAAGGAATTGTTGAAATCATATAGGACAACGAATATGAAGAAAGGGATTATGAAGAAACAAGTCATATGATGGAAAGTAGCTTGATTAGTTTTGGTGATATTCAAGGAGAAGAGTTTGTGGTAGACAATGATAACGAAGAAATCAAAGGAGATTGGGTCCTTCCTATAATCAAGAAAGACATGGTTTATAAAAAAATTCATCTTTCAATTAAAGAGTAAATATTTGTCTGAAATGATGGAAGGAGATCTAGAGATCAAAGACTGTGAGTATATTGTGAGAGAAGCTAACCTCATTAATTGGAAAAACATCATTAAACATAACAAGGATAAAAAATATCGATATATCGGTATATTCATGTCGGAAGTGTCCAAGTTCAATTCGCTCCATTATAGTATCATGGCAAAGACATTGATCTTTATACTTTGCTCTATGATATTAGGTATTCCAAATGTAATAATCAAACTATCATAGGGGTAAAAGCCAATTTATGTAATAGGTCAGTGGGATTCAATTGTTGGCCTAGATATTATGTGACCCTAAAGGATGATTTTGCTAAAAACTTCCTATCCCTTAAAATAAAACCATTTGGGATGAACATGAAAAGAGAAGGATATCTGTTGAAGATATTTTGGAAAATAATCTACAAACTAGATAATACCATAAATCCAAATACTAAGGTAATAATGATAGAAGCAGAAAAGTTTAAAAGTCCTACCCCCATGCAAAATATCCAGAGGATTAAATCTAATCTTGCTAAGATAAAATTTGATTATTCATGGATTTCTAACTTTGCCAACCATACAAAAATTAGCAAGAAAAACATGATAAAAATTGAAGAGAATGGTACAATAACCATTATACGCTAATTATTAAGAAACATGAGTACAAGATCAGAATGAGGAGAAGGATCTTCATCAGCTAAAGAAGAACTTAAGGAAGATGATATAATTAGCATGACTAATGAAATAAGTGGAGTGAGTTTTGAACCCACAAGACGTAGTGTTGATCAAAGTATAAGTCTTGATAGAAAGGTCATTGGGTACAAAACCAAAATTATTAGTGTTGAACCAATCTGTGAGGATGAATTAGTCAAAAACATAACTATGGAGATATCCTATGAAACTACCAATACAAATTCTAATAGCATCTATGCTCCAACAAAGATATGTTTAGAGGGATATAATAGATATGAATTACATGCTTATATACATAGTGGTTGTTCTGCATGCTTCGGAAAAATATTGCCATTTCCGGAGTTTTTGTGGAAGAGAGCCAATAATTTTTTACAAGTAAGGATAGCTGACAATAGTATTATGAGCCACAATGAAGCAATAGAAGGGTTATCCATAAAATTAGGAAGAGTTCAATGCATTATGCCAATGAAGTAATAGAAGGGTTATTCACAGAAATAATTTTCAGAGATTATACTTTTCATACACACAAATCATAAATTAGATAATATTCACAATTAATAGCCACTTAATTTCTACTGAAAAATTAAGGCTTACACTCATTAAAAAATTGAGTTTACACCCAGCCAGCGTGGTGAGAAGGCAATGTTTGCATAATGTGAGATTGCACTGACAATCTCATTACTTGAGTTATCTATTAAGGAGCAAACTGCTAAACAAAAAGAGCAATTGAGTGAAGAACTCTACTTTGATAATCCACTAAAATTTTGGAATAATGACAAAACATTTGCTAAAATCACTCTGTTAAATCCCAACACTATTATTTGAGTCAAACAAATGGTGTATACATATCAAGACATTTAAGAATTTGATAAACAAATCAAAGAACTTCTAAATAAATGATTAATCAGGAATAGTAAGGGTTTTCACACCAATCTTGCTTTCATGGTGAGAAATTATGCCGAAGAAAAATAGAAAAAGCAAGAATGGTGATCAATTACAAAAAGCTTAATGATAATACTGTTTTCGAGGATTGTTATATTTCTAACAAAACAATCCTTTTCAATAGAATTCAAGTAGCCTCTTGGTTCTGGAAATGGATTGCAAAAGTAGATACTGGCAGATAAAAATGAATGAAAAAAGTATTCCTGTAATCACTTCGAGTGCTCCTCAAAGACATTATGAATGGATAGTGATTCCATTTGGTCTTAAAAATGCACCTCAAATATTCTAAAGAAGAATGAATAACATCTTCAAATTAAAGATCTTAATCACTATTGTTTAGTTTACATCGATGATATCCTTGTCTTTTATAAAATCATAGAACAACACAAAAATGATGTCTTAACTGTTACCCAATGATCCATTGATCATGACATTATACTTGGTAAGAACAAGTGTATTTATGTTGAACAAGAAATTGAGTTCTTAGCTTAGAGATAAAAGTTGGACAAATTATTCTACAAAAACATATTCTAGAAAAAATAGAAAAATTTCCTAAAAAGATTGACGGCAGGAGCAGCTACAAAAGTTTCTTGGATGCCTTATCTATGCTTCATATTTCATTAAAGATATAGCTAAACTAAAAAAGCCATTACAGCAGAAACGCAAGAAAGAAATAAGTTAGATATGGATCGCTAATGATACCAAAATTGTTCAGAACTTCAAAAAGATGTGTAAAAATTTTCCTATTCTCAATTTGCCTAATGAAGAAGATGATTTAGTTCTTGAGATAGATGCTAGCAATGAGCATTGGAGTGCAGTACTCAAAATTAAAGAAGGAGAAAAACTTTGCAAATATTGGAGTGAAAGTTTTAATAAGGCAAAATGCAACTATCCCACGATGGAAAAAGAAATCCTTGCAGTTATAAAGGGAATTGAAAAGTTCGTAATCTTTCTACGAACAAATTGTAAATGAATACTTGCTATTGTGAAAAAGAATTTATCAAACATGGAAGCGCAAGGGCGACTCTTACATTGGCACTTGTGGCTTAACCAGGTTTCCTTCTCTATTGAACACATACATGGATCGAAGAACTCTCTGACAGATAGTTTAACACAAGAACTAGCCAATGGTGATCATTTGAGTAGAACTCCTACCAAAAAAGAAGAAAATCCATAATGAGATGCCATTACCCCTACAACGGGTTGCTCCTTCTAGTAAAGTTCCTATTAATAATTTAGAATAAGTATATCACATTTTGGGTTGCTATCTTCACCCGACCTAATAGCCTATAGATTTTCCTTGTTAGAGTTATAAGTTAGTTAGCTTAGATGTCCTTACGATATTCAAGAAAAAATAAGTTCTCATGTTAAAAGAAAAAGTTCAATAAGTGGTATGCAGCCTATATCGACTGTTATCATCATTATTCATGTGATATTTGGTAGTCTTATAGTACAACGATCTACTTTTCTGATAACTTTGGAGTTAGTGTTGTTAGTTTTCCAGCAAATTCAATATCTTAAAATGACCCTATCATTAAAGTTTGGGAGTATGGGATAATAGTTTACTTTATGGACAAATCCAAAGTACCTATTTTTCTCAAAATTAACCAAGTTCCACCAATGCATGTTCAGAAGGATCCATTAGATTCTAACATCTCTTGACGGTTCAACAAAAATCCCAAATAATCGTGCCTATATGTGGAGGTACATTGTGCACTAATCGAGCATGAAAATGGAAAAGTCGAACCAACCCATTATATTATTCAGACCGTTGATTACGATGATCCCTATGATCAATAACAAGAATGGTTTCTAGAACAATGAGAATTAATTACTGATCCTGCTTTAGCATGAGCCATCGATTTTTAGAACATTTATCATCAAAGTTGGGTATTAATTGAACAAGGAAAAATATTAATGCATGCAAAAACACTACTTTTGCCTATAACAATGAGTTTAGAGAATACATTGAGGTAAAGTGAGCGGTTTCAAAAGATATCTTTGATTATTTCTTTGATGTTGGAGCTGAAAAATTCTTATCAGAAAAAGGAAAGAAATATCTTCTTGAATTATTTGAAAAATTGGGATCTAAAGCATATTCAATTTGATGAAGATTTTGATGATTATCTAAATAACGATGGCCTGAAAGATATAATTGGAGATGAAGACATATAGAATGTCAATAATGATAAATTAGTCTTGTCATTATTAAAAGCTCTGAAAAGTGGTTACCTCATGTTTGTACTATTTTGACAAATGTTAGATCTGTACAATAAAGCAGTATACTGTAGCCATGTAAATGTAACTATAGCCATATGAATGTACTGCAACTATGTGTAAAAGCAATATATATTATAGCCATTAGGGCATCCTATACACCATCATCTCCTCCATAAAAGTAGAGGTAGAGTGATAAAAAAGGACACGGTCATTTAAGCATTCTTAAGCAAAAGAGAAGTTGTGATTCTTCATTTCTCCGTCAGCAAGCATTTCTAATGATCTTAAATGAAGCCGCTCTTCAATCTTTCCATTTTGATATTTCCACTTTCAAGTTTTCAATAAAAGAAATTTCCCAGTAGTAAACATTATTCAATGAAACCTTAAATCTTAAATATTATAATTTCTTGATTAGAGTTCCACTATCCTTGAAAAAGATTAAAAACTTGATTAGTGACTACAGTCTGAGGTAGGAAATAAAACATATCTATGTTGTGTCTAATCTAAGGAAGATGGGGTTGAGATTAGCAATCTCTATAAACTGAAAGCTAAAGGAACGTCGAAGTCTAGCGCCGACTAAGTTCAAGTAACGATCAAAATTCTCTAATTAAGTTTTAATTGTTTTACTAAGCATGGTGGGCCTATAACCACAAAAATTATAATATTTGAGACATAAGTAGTAGATTATGATAATTAATACCGGTAAAGTCATTACAAGAAGTTTAATCATTAAAAACAAGCATATTTTCTCTTTGGACCCTTAAAATAACTTATTTGCATAGTTCACCCAATCCAGAGGTCTTTCTATAATTTTGAAAAGTTCAAGGACTAAAATAATAAGAAACATAACCTAAAAATTGGTTGTTTAAAAACATAAGGTACCTTAGAATTATTTTTGGAAAGGTAGGGGCCTAAAAATAGTCACCATCGAACTTAGGAACCAAAGTATCAATAATTCAATTTTTTATCAAGCATTTATTTGTGGGTTAAAATGTAAGATTGTAAACCGGTTTTCCATGACCATCATGTTAGAGGCAATTACTCATAGACCAAAAGAACGATTCATCGATATCATGAATTGTCTTTCGGGGGAGTAGAAATATTTGTAAATTATGCAGGACTATACCCCCGTTTG
>NCQV01078675.1:2060-16440 GCA_002740545.1 Lophocereus schottii | reverse complement strand
TTTCCATGTAAAAATCATGTGTGCTTTATTTCCGCATTTATCTGCTTGATTTTCGCTTCTAAACCAATTGGAAACAGCCACTGCAAATAAAGCCCAAGACTGTTCGTCATTCAGAAACAGTCTTTGCAATCAGGGTCTAAGGCTGTTTATCAGTAAATAGGCGAAAATCGGACACCACAATTCACCCCCCTCTTGTGGTCATGTACTCTTAGAATTTAACAACAAAGAAACAATGGCATACATTGCATCTGGTTGGATGCACACCAATAGTGCAAAACAACCTCCTACAAAGAGAAATAACATTATGTTAGAAGAGCACTACCAAAAAGTAGAGCTTAAGCCATTGCTCAGCAAAAGGTCAATAACCATCAGTTTATGCAATTGCAAGAGCTTCCTTCCACTCCTGAAAAGATCCCCCAGTGACCTAAAACCCAATGGGAACTAATGCTGAGGGAAGAAAATAATTCAATTTGTCGAAAATACGTTGCATAACTTATCAACCGAAGAAAAATCTCAGAAAATAAAATAACTAACATTAAGGCCATTGATTGAAAAAAGATTCTGGGTAGCTAAGAAAAAGATTAATTACAATTATACAATTAAGACTTCTGATGTGAGTCTTGTTTTTACAGAGTTTGAGAATATCTTAGAGTCGTTGAAAACAAGTGTTACCAAACAAAAAAAAAAAATATTGTAATTAGACCGAACAAATGTGATTGTTAGGAAAAAGTTAAAAGGACCAAAACTCAATGAATTGGACGTATTGTACATAATTGTTTTTTTAAATCATAAAGGAGCATTAATAAATAATAGAAAAAAAAAGTTCACAAATTATTAAATGAGAATATCTCTTATAAAAATTATTCTTTTGTAAATTAGAATTTGAAATTACTGCATAATGTTGATAATTTACTCAATTGTGGTCACTCGGTGTAGCAATAGTGAGTTTTACCTATTTTTAGGGCCTAAGCATAACTATGGGTAGTTTAATTGATTCATCCTTTTCAAGGGGATTAAATTGCATCATAATTTATTGAGTTCTTTTGAAACCAAATTCATCTACATTAGCTATACTACTAATATACTTACCTATTTCCCAAAAAAGGGGCTTAGAGAACCAAAAAAAGGAAACCACAAAAGGGGTTGAATCTCACTCTTTCACATGAAAGCCTTGTGTTTCTCATTCCAAAGCAGCCACATAAAGAGGGAAGGGGGGAGAGAGAGCATGCGGGTGGTGGCAGTTGTGTGACATAAATGAATTAAAATGCAAGGCGAGTTGGAAAAGAACTTCCTTCAAAAATTTCAATAGAGAAGAAAATACCAATGAGAGAGATAGAAAGAGACAGAGATAAAAGACTTGGTTAACGCATTACATGCCAAGCAAAATAACCTTCAGGGGCTAAATACATGAATCGGTTGCCTTGGTTTACATGTTTAGAGGTGCACTAAGAACCATAAATAGGATAAATTTAATGAAATCAAAATTGCCAAATAGAGAATATAAGTAGATTCCCTCTAGCAAATCTTAGAAGTTAAGGTGTATTATTCCTTCGGGATAGCACAACTGATTGCTCCAAATATGTTACATCTAAAACTGAATTATTCAGCATAAATCTGGATATGCAAAGGAGGGAAGAGGTATGGCTACAAAGCTTGGATTTCTATTCAGAACTTGAAGCCTTTTTATAGGCAAATACATAACAAAAAATGCCATAAAATAGGACTCATAACAGCCTCTAATCTGCACTCCACTAACCCCTAAAATCAGAAAAAATTATTCAACTAATTCCTGAAAATCAGAACAACTCTAACTGGAAAGTCATGGGCTATGACTTTAACTGAAAAACCCCAAAAATAGCTAACATTTTAATAGCTCCCCCCCTTAAACTAATGTCTGCTAACATTCAGTTTAAAGCTTGAACTGTGCAAACACGAAGTAACCTCCTAAGCTTCCTGAATGACTCCACCTTTAGGGCCTTGGTGAATATATCTGCAATCTGATCCTCACTTCGACAATGTTTCAACTCTATCATTTCACATTTGCAGAGATCTCTTAAGAAATAGTACCTCACATCAATGTGTTTGCTTCTTCCATGCATCACAGGCTTTTTAGCAAGATTGATGGTTGAATTGTTGTCACAAAAAATTGTAGTAGCTCCTTCTTACTTTAACTGAACCTCTTCAAGAATTCTCCTCAACCAAATGGTTTGACATGCACAGGCTGTTACAGCAACAAATTCCGCCTCTGTACTCAACAAGGTGACAATTGGTTGCTTCTTCGATGACCACAAAATAGCTGCCGACCCAAACCAAAAGGCATAGCCAGAAGTGCTTTTTCTGTCATCTTGATCTACTGCATAATCACTGTCAGTGAATCCTACCAAGTCAGATTTTTCACCCCTTTTATACCACTGCCCAAAATCTCTTGTTCCTTGTAAGTAATGAAGAATTCTCTTAACAGCTAACAAACGTAGTTCTGTAGGGTTCTCCATGTACTTACTGATTAAACTCACAGAATACATTATGTCAGGCCTTATGGCAGTTAGATACATTAAACTACCAACGATTTGCTTGTACAATGTTCTGTCAACCTTCTTCCTGCCGTGGTCTTTGTGTAGCTTCAAGCCAAGTTCAGCAGGGGAGTTTGCTGGGTTACAATTTATCATTTGAAATCTTTCCAGAATTACTCCAACATACTCCTTTTGGGAGACAAAGATCCCTTCACTAGATTGCATAACTTTTATGCCAAGAAAGTAATGCATGAATCCAAGGTCTGTCATTTCAAACTCCTTCATCATGGACCTCTTGAATTCTTGAAACATAACATCGCAATTTCCAGTAAATACAAGGTCATCCACATACAAGCAAACAACGGGCATTTTCCCTTGATCTCCAATCTTAACAAAAAGTGTATGCTCATAAGGACATTTCATGAAACCAACTTTCAAGAAGTATGACTCAATTCTACTATACCAAGCCCGTGGGCCTTGCTTTAGCCTATATAAGGCCTTTTTCAATTTGTAAACCTTATACTCATTTCCAATTTTGACATAACCAGGGGGTTGTTCGACAAATACCTGTTCCTTCAAATACCCATGTAAGAATGCTGACTTGCCATCTAGCTGGAAAAGAGGCCAAGATTTTTGAGCCACTAATGTAACCACCAATCTAATTGTGTCATGTCTGGCAACTGGAGAAAATACCTCTGTATAATCAATCCCATATTGTTGTTTGTATCCCTTAGCCACTAAGCGCGCCTTGTACTTGTCTACTTCACCATTTCCCTTCAGCTTTGTTTTGAAGACCCACTTAACTCCAATGATTTGCTCCCCTCTAGGAAGATCAGAAAGCTCCCATGTGTCATTTCGTTCAATGGCATCTATCTCCTCATCTATTGCTTTTCTCCATTTTTCTTCTTTGACAGCATTCTCAAAAGTAGTAGGGTCACAATCTGCAAACAGGGCGAAATGTGTGACCTCCTCAAATTGATTAACCCTTGTTACCTCGAAGTCTTGCATCCATGTAGGCCTTTTTCGAACACGTCGAATAGATCGAGCTACTGCATCAGTAGCTTCTGCTTCTTGTAATTCCTCTGTTTCTTGAATGTCAACTGAAATTTCAGCAGCTATGCCAGTAGTCTCTCGTGAGTTTTCTGGTGCTGAGAGCACTTCTTCAACATCATTATCATGCAGAACTTGATTAGGTTGCTGCCTACTCCAATCCCACATACTTTCTTCATCAAAAACAACATCTCTGCTTGTAACTATCTTTCCTGTTAGCGGGTTGAACAGTTTGTAGGCTTTGGATGTTTCACTAACACCCAAGAACACACATTTCTCACCTTTATCATCAAGCTTCTTTCTCATTGCATCTGGAGCATGCGCATAAGCAATACATCCAAAATTTTGAAGTGTTCAACGCTAGGCCTTCTCCCACTCCAAGCCTCTTCTTGAGTCACATGTTGAACAGCAAAAGTGGGGCTTCTGTTCAGAATATCAATGCTCCAATTCACCGCTTCTAGCTAAAAAGTTTTTTGAATTCTTCCTCTCACCAACAAGCTTCTAACTGTATTCAGAATGGTTCTATTTTTCTTCTCTGATACACCATTCTGTTGTGGTGTATACGCAGCTGTGAGCTCCCTTCGAATGCCATGAATTTTACAAAACTCATTAAATGTAGTTGAGCAGTATTCACCCCCACGATTAGTTCGGAGGGGCTTAATGGTCTTTCCCGTCTCATTCTCCACACGTGCCTTGAAGCTTTTAAATGCAGTGAAAGCTTCTGATTTTTCATGTAAAAAACAAACCCATGTTTTCCGAGAAAAATCATCAATGAAAGTAATGAATATCGTTTACCTCCATTAGAGAATGGCTTTATTGGTCCACAAATGTCTGAGCGAACCAATTCTAAAACACTTTTCGCCGTCTATGACTTTCCTTGAGGAAACTGAGAACGAGGTTGTCTGCTAACAACACATTATTTACATATTTTGAAAGGAACAACAATATGAGGAAGGCCAATCACCATACTTTTCTGTTGAAGAGTCCTTAAGACACCAAAACTCAAATGGCGATAGCGAAAATGCCACAACCATGAAGGATCCTTTACTTCAGCTATCAAACAAGATTGAATGCTTTCAATCTTAAGTGAAAACAATCTGCTTGAGCTCTTTTTCACAACAGTGATAGCTCCTTTAATAGGGTCATAAATCTCACAAACACCATTTGAAATTGTGATGACATATCCCTTTTCTTCCAACTGACCCACACTCAACAAATAACTTTTCAAATCAGGAATATAAAGCACATTTAATATTGTTTCAACAAAACCATTCTTAGTTTTAATCTTTATATCACCTTTTCCCATCACTTTCACAGTTGAGCAATCACCGAAATGCACAGTAGAATGAAAGTCTTCATTTAAAAAGAAAATAAGGACTTACTTCCGCACATGTAATTACTGCATCTAGTATCTACAAACCAGATTTCTGGTTTAGGTTTACCTCCATTGTGTACAGTCATCAATAGAGTTTCTCTCTCATTCTCCTCAATGAACTTTGCACTTTCTTCCTTCTCTTTGTCAGTAGGCAGCCTATTATAACACTTAGATGCATAATGACCAAATTTATGACATCGAAAGCACTCCACTTTTGATTTGTCATGATTTTGACCTTTGTTTTTGCCTTGAAATTGGTCATTACTAATCTTGAAATTCCTGCTAGAATCTCTACCTCCATGATCTCCTTAGCCTTGTCCATGACCTCGGCCTTTACCTCATCCTCTATAGCTGTTGGAGTGAGTATTAACAGAAGCCTTCAGTGCTTGTTCTTCTGCTATAGAGCTTCTGTTTATTTTCTATTCATGGACTAACAAAGAGCTTTGCAATTCATCAACGGATAGAGAACCCAAGTCCTTTGATTCTTCAATTGCACAGACCACAAAATCAAACTTTGGAGCTAGCAAATATTGTATCTTCTCCACAATCGTGACATCTTCCATCTTCTCCCCATATATTCGCATGTTGTTACTTATCTCCATAACCCTACCACAGTAACTTGTAACAGATTCTCCATTCTTCATTTGGAGAGTTTCGACTTCTCTTCTCAAGGCTTGAAGCTGTGCACGCTTGACTCTTTTAGAGCCTTGATATTTCTTCTTCATAGAGTTCCAAATATCTTTAGAAGTTTTCTTGGATGGAATTGTTTCCAAGATGGGACAATTAATTGCCTGAAATAGGTAATTCTTTACTTTTAAATCTTTTAGACGTTTTGCTTCCAATTCATTCTTTTGGGCCTCTGTCGAGGTTGTCCTCTCTCAATTCCAGGTTCTATCAATGGCCAATATTCTTTTGATCGAAGAAAATTCTCCATTAACATGCTCCAATGGTCATAGTGACCGTTAAAGCGCAGAACTGCAGGTTGGATAAAATTGTTGTTATCTAAGGCTATAAAGAAGCTGTAGAGGAAAGCAAAAGGCTACTGCCTTCTTTTATGGGAAAACTTCTCAAACATGGCTCTGATACCACTATTACAAAATTGAAATATTCAGCATAAATCAGGATATGCAAAGGAGGGAAGAGGTATGGCTGCGAAGCTTAGATTTCCATTCAAAACTTGAAGCCTTTTTATAGGCAAATGCATAACAGAAAATGCCATAAAATAAGACTAATAACAGCCTATAATCTGCACTTCACTAACCCCTAAAAATCAGAAAACA
The DNA here is from genome assembly GCA_002740545.1 of Lophocereus schottii. Taxonomy (NCBI): domain Eukaryota; kingdom Viridiplantae; phylum Streptophyta; class Magnoliopsida; order Caryophyllales; family Cactaceae; genus Lophocereus; species Lophocereus schottii. Next base: position 10,225 of record NCQV01078675.1, on the reverse strand, counting down.
TTATTTAACTAATTCCTAAAAATCAGAACAACTCTAACTGAAAAATCATGGGCTGTGACTTTAACTAAAAAACCACGAAAATAGCTAACATTTTAACAACATCAGTACTTCCCCTATGAGAAGATACTTGTCCCAAATGATCTGAGGTTGGAAAATTCTAAATGAGATCATCATAGAGTTCCCATCACTAATGGATGACACTTGATAAGTATCGTGGTTGTTTCTTTATTTTGTCACTTGAGCATCTGTTTTTCTATGATAGTTTTAGGTACTCTAATAGGGGCTATATCAGTTAGAGATGTTATGTAAGCTTATGGTGGAAAAGAGCAATAGTGTGTCTTGAGCACAGAGACATGAAAATATATGATAAACTTGAACATTTGATAGCAAGGAGAGCTTATAAGCAATTGGCCCAACTTTTCTATAATCTTGTAGCATCTGAAGTACCTCTTGGATAATTTCAAAGAGCTCCTATGGGCCACAGTTTATTGTTTATAGGGTCGTACTTTTAAGTAAACATAGCCTCCAACATAAAAGTCTCCCTCTCAGTTTGTTTTGTGTTTGCAAATTACTTCATTGTATTTTGAACTCTCTATAAATGATGTTTGATGGTCATAATAGCTTCTTCCTCTCCATTAAACTTATATCAATGGTGTCTAATTTGAATTCTCCCAACAAATATGGAATATGAATGTGGGGAGGTTGCCTATGTCGGACCTTGTATTGAGTATACTTAAGAGCACCATGGTAGGTGGTATTATACCATAAATCAACAAAGCTCAACCATTTCGACCATTGCTTTGCATTATCATGGCTCATATCTTGTAGGTAACTTTTGGAACACATATTCAAGACTTCTGTTTAACTGTCCAATTGTGGATGATAAATTGACGAGATTCAAAATAAGTCCCTGTAATTAAAAAAAATCCTACCAAGACATGCTTAGAAATATGATGTCTCTATTAGATACAATCTCTGGGCATGCCATATAGTCTATGTAATTTTGTGCAAGCGTGTCAACATAGTAAGGATGTAACAAGGTCATGAAATGGGCAAACTTGTTGAATATATCCACTATCACATGTATTACTTCCTTATCATAAGAACTTGGCAAGCCCTCAATAAAGCATACAGTAATATCAATCCATATTGCTTTTTGTATCGGCAATGGTTGTAAAAGGTATAGGGAAGCATAATGTAACATCCCGTCTTGACTACCAAAATCTATATGATGCTAGTAGGATAAGAGTTCACTTGAAATTACTAAAAATAAATGAATTTATGAATTAAGTACACTACCATGAAAGAGAACAAAGAGACAGAGAGAGATCATTGGCTACCTAAATAGCTATAGTTAGGGTGTGCACATGAGGTCACAAGAGATTTCTACCTGATCATTTGTAAATGTAAAATTTTTCTCTTTTCTTGCCTTAGAAACATGGGATACCTTGATTATCTAACAAAACATAAGCATATGAATTGCATGGCGACATGCATGTGAAATATTAAGCTGTTAATAACTGGAATAAATTGAGGTTATGCATGGGATAGTTATAGGCTACATGAACAAGGCAAAAATGAGAGGAGTGTTAACTAACCAAGGATACAAGAAAACTAAGAATCACCCATTATCTATGTCAACTTTTATTGACTTGTTTTGGTAAAATGATTCAAAATACTACTTGAAAATCTTGCAAATAAGGAGAAGGTCATTAAACATTATTTCAAGATTACAATAGTTGATTATCAATCCCTATTTTTCTAGCTATCTATGACGACAGTAAACGAAGATGAAATAAAATTTGTCATTTGGTAAAAGGGGCATGGGTCACCTACCGACAAATAAGGTAGAAACAAGATAGCTCATCCCATGTGAAATAATATAGGTTTGAATCTATAATCATCTGATAAAATACAAAATCATGGTTTTTGCTGCAAAGACTTTTTAAGAAGTGAGAGGGGACAACGATCTATTCAATTTGATATAATTTTGATCCACTCACTTCCATCATTATAAAGTCTTCTCTACTTGCTCTATACTCCTTTTTCATGACATGTCAAGGCTTCTAACACCCCTAGCAATACTTTCTCTTCTAACGCAATCGAGAGGATAAAGAGATAGGAAGCAGAAGATATCAAGGCAAGTCTTGAAGCAGAACCGACAAAAGGGTAAAGTACGAAGAGATGTGACAAAACTTGATGGCTGTAAGTAAAAAGTTAGGCCGCTAGATTTACAAACACAATCCAAAGGGATATTCATAGGAGCATTTCTTAAAAAAGGCATGGCGACTGAGAAGATATATGCATGAAGGAATCCAAGAGGAGGAAAGTCTAAGTCTAAGCAAAGGATAAGGATAAAGAAGAGGAAGAAAAAGAAGGAAGCAAGCTAGGATCCACACTCTCCCCTTCTACTCTCGTATTAAAGGTGACCCATTTTTAATAACTTCTTGTTCTAAATAAGAAGCAGGATCTCTAAGAGTAATTTAAGCATTCTTTACAATAGGAGTGATGAACAATACAAATAATAAAGGGATCAACGTATACTCATATTTAGCTAAGAATTATTAGTGTGACAAGATAACCTTACATAAAAATCCTAACAATTTAAAGTTATTTCAAAGTCCAGATGAACAAAAAGCAATATTTAGCCTTGCCTACTCTTGATAGGTAAGCAAAAATAATATATTCGGTTATCCACGGACTTTTGTTGCTAAACTCTGCTTAGGTTCCTTGATTAAAGGGCCTCAGTGAGTTAATAATTGGGTGTATGACAGTGGATTGGAAACGATCTTTCATCGAGCACTTTAATGGAGAGGAAAATAACAATGAGAGAGATAGAGAGACAAAGAAAGATCAGACTTGATTAATCCATTGTATGTCAGCAAAACTAAGCCTCAAGGGCTAAACACATGAATCAGTTGCCTTGGCGTTGACTTGTGCAGTAACAATCATAAATAAGACAAATGCAACAAGATATCAAAACTAATAAATAGAGAAATGGGTAGATTCCCTTCAGCGTCTCCTAAAATCGATGTGTGTCATTTCTTCATGCCGGCACAAATAGATTATTCCAAATATATGGCATCACAGTGGAGGTTGCGGCGATTACGAAGGTTGGCTGACCCCCTGTGTTGGTTGCTAATAACAGCCATCAGGGTCGGATCTGCACAACTGAGTTTCAAATAGCAAATTGATTATGAGCAATGGTAGAATTGGCCTGTAACTGCTCAAGTAGAGAGGGAGGCACGACTCAATGGACATTCGATAGCCCCTCTGGTAGGTCATGGTGGCTATGATGACCATAGTAGCTGGCCTTACTCGTTAGGCTTGGAGAACTAGAAATGTTCTCAAAGCTTGTGTTCAATTTTTCTAACTCCTAAACAAATAGTTCTTCAATCTATAGAACAAAGGTGGGGAGTTTCTTCCTCCAAACTATACTAGATTCAACAATCTAAATAATTTTGGTCGTTGACTGCTTGCATTAATGGATATGGAGGTTGATTATGTTTTGGTTATATGGTATTTGTGAAATGTGAGAGAGTATTAGGGATATCGAGGTAGTTCACAAGTGTGAGGGAATTAAAGATTGTGATTGAAGATGGAATGCAGATTTTATAACTCAACTTACTATGCGTAAGTGCATTCACTATCGGTTTGAATTTGAAAAACAAAACTGTATGTTTCATATGCTGCAAAGTAAGAGCAGTATATTTGATGAACTTGGGACCATTTGAATTGGGGAAAAAAAAGGGCAAAAAAGAACAGAATAGAAGAGGAGCAACCATCCACTACTGTTGTGTCGTGTGTAGTGCACATTGTAGTGATAGTACTAGCAAAATCAGCTGTGGCCCAGTTCAGCTGGTTGGTTCAACAATGGACCAATCCAATTGAATCCGCCAATAGCAGGTCCTAGCTATCCTAGAGTAAGAATGTGTATTTTTTTAAAAACAATAATAAGAATAAATCCATTGCACTGAATGTTTGGAAGAATGGCTAGGTTAATAGGGAGTTGAGATAAAGTGTTTGATTGTGAAAGTGAATAAATAATAGCATTGTCTCTCAGTGTACAAATTCACCAAGGTAAGTGTGATATTACTCAAAGAGAAACTACAATGTGTGACTTTTTGTTGCGTTCATGTATGTGGAGTTACATAAAGTAGGGGAAATCCACTTATATAACTGAATGTAGGGTTACTCTTTCTACAACAAAACTAAGTGAGCATGGGCGTGTGAAGGTGATCATAAATGTGTCAATGTGTTCTGATTTAATGGTATGTGGAATTATCAGGGGTGTAGTCTAATCAATTTAAATGCCAAGCTTACTCATTGTTTGAGTACAAGCACGCTAACTTATGCCATAAATAGTGTTCCTTGAATTTGTGCATCAAAAGTGGCTACTTGTGAATTAATAACAAGCATAGTTATGTTTCTTCTAACTAAAGACAACAACTAAATGATGCATAAAGAATGAAATGATTTCAAAACAAGGTGTCGAGGTGTTAAATGAGTTTCAATTAGATAGTTGAATCCTTGTGTGAACTACTAATGCTTGAATCTTGAAAATATGGATCTTTCCAAGGTTCTTGAATTGATTACCAATGATTTGTGGCATTTTAGATAGATTAAGCTAGTCTAGTGAAGTAGTGGGGACTCGATCTAAGCAAATCTGACCAAGGTCCTTAGTGAGTTCAAACTTCTTGTTAATTTAAGCGAGTTAAGTTAACATTAATCTGACGGGGCAACTTGATCTCCCTCTTGATTTTAGTATTCTTGGGAACCTAAATCTCACTTGGGTAAGCAGTTTACCCAAGTGTAAAGTTAGCAAGTACCCGTCTCAGTGCAAAGTATATAAAACAACCCAATTTCAGAAAAAGAAGAAAAGTTTGTGGCTTTGCAAAAGGTGTTCGATAATAATATGAATGTGAGCTACTTTTCTCTAAATGAAAGAACAATTAAATTGGTTGTTTTATTCTTTTGGTAACTTTTTCTAAGGTTGCTTTTAATTTTAATCTCTAATACTACTAGCATATGTACGTATCATATGCATATTGTGCTAAACACCTAATATTGAGAAACTGTTTTGATTTTAAAAGTGACAAATTATTCACTAATCGTGGTGTACTCGCTTCCTCTTTTCCCCCTTCTTTACAAGTAAGAAAAGCATGCGGTTATCATTTATTTGTGTGAAATGCTACGACTTCTTTGAGTTATATTTGTGGGTCTATTATAAGAAGGTGTACACATGTCTACAATGCTTTTTTAATGGAAGTGGTGTAATGTTGACATCTTGTAGACTTGTAGTTTGAGGTGATCATGCAAATGTAATAGTTGTATCTTGTGTAATGCTTGTTTTCTAGTAGCCCTGTATGCCAAGTGGATCAACCACTTGATAAATTGAGAGGTTTTATAATGTACAACGTATGTACAAGACCTCCATATTAAAGTTAAGTTTCAAGAATGCAGACCCCTTGTGCGCTAAATGCAAGGACAAAGCTATGTTGTGGCCACGGGTGACCTAGCCTCTCGTCCCCTCTGACATACCTAAATATATTATTTAAGTGCCAATTGTAAATTTCCTTATGCTAGAGCAGGCGGTTGAGGCTATATAGATGTGTCATCGAATCCCGCATTGGAATCCTTGTGGCGTCCTTGCTTTTCTCATTTTGCTGTTTGGGCTTCCCATATAAAAAAACCTCATCCCAAATATTCATTACTTTTGTACTTAATCACTTTATGTTAAATTTTGACCTTTAGAATTTCTTTGTTGTTTTCCGTGGATCAATCTATGCTAGAGGTTTTAGTTTCCATTTTCTTTAGGTTGTGTTTCCCTTTTTCTTTGATCATTAAACTTTAGTTATCCTTGTAATTTTCGTTTGATCATCGTATCTTCAATGCAATATACTCTTTTTATTTTCGTTATTTTTTTCTTCACCAAAGAGACTAGTTCTTTTCATGTATAATATATCACGCATCGCGATCCAATATAATTTCATCTAAATATGAAACAATGTGTAATCATTTCATCCATAATTTAGTTAATATGTTAGGGTATCTTTTCATGTACAAGTATAGACAGAATTTTAAACTTGACAAGTCATAATAGGTCAGTTAGACCATTAATGATTTGGCAGTTTTAAAATATTTAATTTCTCATATTAAATCATTTAAAACAAGCTTTTTTACATTTAATGAAACTATGTCACACCAACATATATATAAATCGTATTCATTTTTTTCATGTAAACGACTCTGCTGACTCAACCCCTCTAAATATCAAACCTTGGCATCATCCCTACCTAGACGTATGTCCCGTTGAGTTGTATATCATTCAATTTATGTTTTAAATTAACAGCTGTGTGCTCCGAGCATGTGCCTCATGGAGTTATCTTCATTCGAAATGACCAAAACTCTATTTATGCTTTTATCATTATTTGTCAGGTTTAGAAAGAAATTACTATGGTCAGCTTCAGGCCAAACTCTATTAGTTTTATTCAAAATTAAAGAACTAACTAATTAACTTCTCTTTGACACTAGGCCCCTCTATAAGACACTTCTATTACTAAGGTACCAGCCTGGGATGGGGGATTTTTGCACCCAGCCCATACACCGTGATGTTAACGGAAAAAAATGACAAAAACTTCAAATAGAACTATTAGGTAAGTTACATATAAAACAAACAGAAATTCTTGTATGAGAGCGTCTCATGTACATTAAGTTATTTTGAAAATGACCTACTTGACATTATTTTTGAAACTTAAGGAGCGGCGTTTTTAGGAGAGTGGTATCACTCTCCCTACGTTTCCCCTTGTTTAAAAAAAAATGCGGCAAGTCTACCTCGCTTACCAAAACTATTCACTAAACGCTACTTATCCTCAGACTGTTCGGTTTAGTTTCTGTCGGTACAAGAATTTGCGTGCTACGAGTTATTTGTCTTATAGAGTGGGGTGTTTTACACAATGGTAAAAAAATCTGTATATTATAAGTACAATCACTCAGTGAAAATATTATTAGTTACCTTCATGTAGAAATGATTAATTAAATCATATAGTCACTCATTGACATTGGAATTAGTTACGGTCAAAATGATAGTATTAAACAAAAGTTATAGTCACCCATTAATAATAGTTTTAGTTCCCTTTCCATACGACATAATCAACTAACAGTAATAGTCCCCCTTTGGAAACGTTTTCAGTCCTATATGCGCGATACTTGGCCCTATAGTACAACATTGCACGTAAAACATACTAATAAATAATTACAGCCACTTATTGACACCACTATTGGTCACATATTAGAAGTTCAATTACTTTACAAAATGAAAACATCAAACAAATAATTCGTCATTCATTTATGATTTCATTAGTCTTATTGTCATTGGTCATGCATTACATCATTATATTCGGATTAAATAACACATTATTATAGCCATCTATCGTATCTAACAATAGCCATATATTATTACTCACATTAGTAGAGTCATCTCTCACCCATATTATTAGTCACATATTAATCATATTAACTTAAGAAGATTTAGATCACTCTAGAGGACGGGTGAATGGGGTGATTGCAGAAACAAAATTAAAATTGAAATCAAATAAATAAATAAAATTAAAATTAAAATCAAATGCCGAAATAAAATTAAAACTAACATCAAATTCAGAAATTCAATAGAGATAATGCGCAATGATATTTTAATGAGGTTGGGCCTCAATTAGATTTAGATCCCCGCCTAGAGTTATCCAACTCTATGATTCAACACTTTACTTCTCTTATTAAGATGAACTCCTTAAAAATCTCTCAAAGCTACCTCACTCTAGAGATCTCAATAACTTAAACCAACCTCTTGGTTTAAGTTTCTAGGAGTTGACCTCACAAATTCCATGCTCACTCCTTAATAATTTTTCACATCTCAATTCTTTGATCTCAAAACAAAGCTAGCATGATAACTCAATGTGTAATCTCAATCATTTTTCTCACTTACTTAGATCCTTACTCTTGCTGTTGTGGCCTCTATTTATAGGTTTGCAAGTCGTGACCTTAATCAACCATGAAGGAAGATTCTGCAAAGAATATCCTGAAATCTAATTTCAAGCCCTTGAAATATGATCTGCAAATTTTGATTTGATTTTCTGTGAACTCCAATATTCTGATTTCATTTTCTGTGC
>NCQV01078670.1:52937-65097 GCA_002740545.1 Lophocereus schottii | reverse complement strand
GGATGCGAATTGATTTTCCCCATGAGTCTTTACAAGATTTTGGCATGTGTTTACCAGTGAGCTAATTTTGACCTTGGTAGATGTCCCGTGAGACTTTGAGCCTTTAGAGACTGTTTATCATTATTAGTCTCATATTTCTTTCATATGTGAGTCTTCCTTAATGTCATTTCTCTAGAATTTACTTAGATTCTCATTCAAGATCACATTACACATATGTATTTAGGCAATATGATTGAGACCTCTTTCTTTGTTTGATTTGTTTAAACCCCGCGGCTAAATAGCCACCCTGGTTGTCTATTGTATCCCTTGTTAGCCCCTTTGAGCTTGTATCCGTTTTTTTCTTAATTTGAACCTCCTATTATAACCCATGGCCAAATACTTGTCTTACATTTAAGCCAAGGCTAGAGGAGTGTTCTATTCCTTTGCGTCAAGCTTGATAGGTCGTTACTAAGATGGAATGATATCTTGTTGTGTAATTTGGTTGTGTGGTGCAGGGTTGTGAGATATTTATTAATCCCTTGTTTTATTGTACAAAATTTAGAGAAGCGTTGGAATTTAAAGTTCATTATGGATTTCCCCCTTGGCTATCTCTTCTGGAAAAAATGATAAGTGCTTACGAAAAAAAGGAAAAAAAGAAAAATTTTTTTGAAACAAAAGCAAAAAGAAAGAAAATGAAAAGACAACGAAAAAAAGGAAGAAAGCGATTAGTCTTGTTGGGAATGCAAGTTATTTGTGATTTTTGACTCTTTCTCTCTTCATGTGGGGATTTATTCTGAATTGATATGGTTTAAAAAGGATGTTGTTTGATGCATTGGAATTGTTTAGGTCTTAGTCATTTGGGTAAAGAACTCCACATTGTCCAAATGCATTTGTCCGCTCCTTTCCCTTAACCTTTTTAGCCCCATTATAACCCTATTAAAGTCCTCTTGGTTGTCTTGTGCACATTGGATTTTAGTGGTGGAGAATTTGAGAGCCATGTTAAGCATATAGTATATTGTATCTTTGGAATCAGTCTTGAGTGAACCTATGTTATATGTTAAATACATGACAGGGAGTGATCCACATTTCCCAAAAGTGAGGTTCTACCAGTGTAATTGGCTCTACTCAATTTCATGTGCTTGTATGATATGCTTAGTGGTTCTTTAGGGGGTGAACAAGTTTGATATCGAGTGTGTGGTCTTGTACTTTTTCGAAATCCTTCTTTTCCTCCTAATTTCGAAATGTTTTACGCACTATTTGGGGTTGCCGTTGATTAGCATTCTTGCTTGTGATATGCTGTGACTTGCCTACTTTGAGGAGGTTGTCATATGTTTGAGTCTTAGATGCATCTTCCCTTGTTAGTTTTTAATAGTGTTTGCTTGAGGACAAGTAACAGTTTAAGCATGGGGGAGTTTGATAAATGCTCAATATGTATATCCTTTTAGGGCTATTTTGTGTCGTTTTTTAGAGAATATTGTGCTTTAAGTTATTATTTACACTCCTATTCCTGATTTATGCTTGGGTATGGTTGTTTGATGTGCTTTACAAGATTTTAGGCCTTTTTATCCAACATTTGACCCTCATTTAGATGTATTTTAACTCCCCATGGATGCCCCTAAGTTGCTATGTCGTGGAAGAGAAGAAAAGCAGAGAATTGAGTTCCAGCCAGCACCATGGTTAGCCCGTGGTGGATGCCATGGTCCGTGGCAGGCCTGTAACCACTGGCCTCTTCGTTTTCCCTCATCGTGTGGCTGAGAACATTCGAACTCTCCTATCATAGCCTCGTTCAGTAGCAAAAAAGGGACATCTCATCATTCCATTCTCCATATCATTCCGCCTAGGATTAGAATTTAGATTTTATAGGGAGAGAGAGTGACTTGAAGTAAAGATTTGTAAGGATTCCATCCCAGGTTTGAATGACGTTTCAAGCGCATTCTTTGGCTGAGCATCTCTTCCCTCTACTTTTCTCTTCTCTTTTCTCATTTTTATGTTTTGTAATTTTGATTATCTTTGTTGTTTTATTTTGGATTTATGCAAACATTTGTTAGTTTCTTGATCATATGTTGATATCATTTGGTGCTTTCGGAATTGTCGGATTGTTTTATTGAATTCTAGAAGTTTATTGTCTTGTGAGAAACTTAATCACTTTCTCGCATGTTGTGGGCATTCGAATGAAAAACTGAAAGGTGATATTTGGTTGTTGGACTACTTGATTAGACCTAACGTAACATCATGTCGAAAGGGAGATTTGTATGTTAAGAGGGCTAGTAAGTAATCAAAGACATTGAACTTAAATTAAGGTTAATTTGTCTGAAAGAATAACTTTTGCTTAGTTTAGGCAAATTTAATTGATTTCGAAAGAATAGATTGAGTTTTTGAAGAGATTACAATTCCTTGAAGTTAACCAACTAGAAGAAAGTACATGTTCATTATTTTTGATCCAATTTCCTTTGACAACTATGAGAATTCCTAGATGTTTTTCCTTTATTGATTTAGAAAAGTTTATTTATTGTTAAATCGAGTCCACTTGAACTAGAATTTTACTTAGCACATTCTGAAAAGGTAATACTCAGTAAGTTACAATTAGTCCTTAAGGAACGATATCTTTTATCTATACTATAACTATCTATGCACTTGCGACAGTCCTGATCAAGTTTTTGGCTATGTTCCCTCAAGGTCGATCCCACAGGGACTAAGTTGATCTATTTAAGCTATGTTCCCTCAAGATGTGCTAAGCGAATCAAAGTTTGATATTAAAACTAATTTAATCTAGTATCTAACCTAGTGGATAAATATCCAAGAAATTATACAAAACTAGCAATCTCCCAATTCATGTACAAATCAAGTACTTCTTCCTCTAATGATTGTTTCAAAATCGATAATCGAATTATCACAACCCTCTTTCAAGGTGAAGTGAAATACCTAAATCAAATCAATCATAATTTTCATGGAGTTCTCGATTAGTTTAGGTTCATAAGGCACACGGTTATCAAATCAATGGTTTCTTAATCTGTAATTCTCTCTCGAGTGATCACGCGATCAAGTCCAATCCTAGGTTTCCAGTATTTGAGATTTAGTGTTTCATTTCTTCATCCAAATATCCACAATATGTAAGAAAGTGATCAAGTTTCTCATAAGGCAATAAACTTCTAGAATTTGATAAAATAATCCAACAATTTCGAAAGCACCAAATGATATCAGCACAAGATCAAGAAACTAACAAACGTTCGCATAAATCCATAATTAAACAGCAAAGAGAATCAAAATTACAAAACATAAAAATGAGAAAAGAGAAGAGAATTGAAGAGGGAAGAGATGCTTAGCCAAAGAACGCACTTGAACCGTTGTGCAAACTTAGGATGAAATCATTGCGAATCTTCACTTCAACTCACTTTCTCTCCATCTAAAATCTAAACTCTAATCCTAGGTAGAATGATATAGAGAATGGAATGATGGGATGTCCCTTTTCTGTTGCTGAACGAGGCTATTTATAGGAGAGTTTGAGTGTTCTCAGCCACACGATGAGGGAAAACGAAGAGGCCAACAGTTACAGGCCTTCCACGGACCGTGGCATCCATCACGGGCTGACCGTGGTGTTGGCTGGAACTCAATTCTTCTGCTCTTCTTCTCTTATGTAGGCATATCGTCTTAGAGGCATCCGTGGTCAGTCAAAACACATTTAAATGAGGATCAAATGTTGGGTAAAAAGGCCAAAAATCCTGCGAAACAAATCAAGCAACTGTATCCATGCGTAAATCGAGAGTAGGAGTGTAAATAATAACTTAAAGCACAATATTCTACTAAAAACAATACAAAATATCCCTAAAGTGATACACATATTGAGCATTTATCAAACTCCCCCATGCTTAAACTGTTGTTTGTCCTCAAGCCAACACTACAGAAAATCGACAAGGGAAGATGCGTCTAAGACTCAAACACATAACAACCTCCTTAAAGTAGGCAAGTCACAGCATATCACAAGCAAGAATGCCAATCAACGGCAACCCCAAATAGGGCGCAAAAGATTTCAAAATTAGGAGGAAAAGAAGGTTTTCAAAGAAGTGCATGAACACAAGCTCAACATCAAACTTGATCACCCCTAAGGAGCCATAAAGCATATCATGCGCGCACATGGAATTGCATACAGCCAGATGGATCGGTAGGACGTCACTTTTGGGAAATGTTGAACACTCCCACTCATGTATTTGAAATATAACATAGGTCCACTCAAGACTCATTCCGAAGATGCAATCTACCATAGAGTTGCAAAGACTCTCAAACTCTCCACCACTAAAATGCACTGTGCACAAGACAATCAAGAGGACTTCAATAAGGATTTAATGTGGGCTAAAAAGGCTAAGGGAAAGGAGTGGACAAATGCATTTCGAAAATGTGGAGCTCTTTAGCCAAATAACCATGGAGCAACCCACAAGGCGCTAATTAACTAACAAGTTCACCAACACTCCAAACCTCAAAATACAATGAACATACCCCACGAATCAAGTAGGAAACGAGTTGATAAAGAAAGAAACTCAAGCTACTTAGATGCCTAACGCCAATCACTTATTCAATCCCTTTTTTTTTCATTTCGCGTTTTTTCCTTTTTTTTTGTTTGTTTCTTTGTTTTCTTCATTGTTTTCTGTTTTCTTTAACATGTCTTTTTTTCTTTTTCTTTTTTTTAAATGAGAAATGAAACAAAAATTGCAATTATTGAAAGGTATAGGATCACTAACTATCAACTCATAACTGAATACATATATGTATACAACACAAACAAGAGGGAACCAAAGCACGAGGCTCCATATCATCAATCCCTCAACAAACCAATATACCAAAGCCACCTAAAACTTAATTATCCCTAAAACCACCCACTTCATAGATGAAGTAATGCTCCACAAACTTGGCTTAAAGGTAGGCATATATGTTTGGCTAAGGGCTAATATGACGGGATGACAACAAAAACGAATATAGGTTTAAAGGGCCAAGCAAAGGGAATAAACATGTAAGATAAGGGTAGGCTATTTAGCTATGTGCCTAAAATATTCAAAGAAAGAAATGCTTCTATCATATCATCAAATATGCACATGCTATTGTAGTTTTGAACAAGAATCTAGGCAAGTTCTAGAGATTACAACATAGAAGAGTCACACACATAAAAGAAACATGAGACTAAATATAATGAATTAGTCCAAATAAGGCTCAAAATCTCACGGGATATCTATTAAAGTCGCATTAAGTTCATAAAATAACTCCATGTACAAACATTAGTGCTAAGGACTCCAAGGGATAAAAAAAGTTCTCAATCAAGACAAGGGTCAAAATAAGAAATATTAACAAAACTTTCAAAAAGTTTAGCACCAAAAGGGATTACACATCACAAGATACTCAAGCTTATGAAAGCGATTTTGCCTAAACAAAAACATCATTGGAGGGAATCTCCATCATCCCTACATGCAATCCTATATGCAAATTTAAAATGCAACTCAATGCAAAACACTAATGCAAACCAAAAGGAAAACCTAAAACTATATGCTCTAGCTAGTATGCAAACTAATAACCAAAATGGAAAACATCAAACTACCCTTCCCCAATGCTTAGATAAAACATTATTATTCAAAGGAAAGAAAGTGAAAGAAGAGAAAGGAAACAAAACATAATGATCTGACCAAGTTAGGTGCAGAGTGCGCCTAAGCTATGCGGCCTCGCAAATAGGGCGCATGGAGCATTAGTCACTCCATCCCGTTGTCAAGACTCGGCCCTTTAAATCGGACATCATTGACGCACATAGGAGCTTGTCAACTCCTGGGACCACAATTCAGAAAATAAAAGGTAAGAGGTAATAATGAAAACCACACCAAAGAGTATAGGTATCCTCTGAGCTTTGTCAATGGCCATAGAAAAATTATAAGAAGGATTAAAGAATGTAGTCTACATGACTTTTTTAGGCAAGTCCTCTAGGCACATGTAATATGGATCAAGAGAGGCATTAAACCCACTACAGCAAGCTCGGGACACAAAATTATTAGCATTCCCACCAAGCATATTGAACATGTTAACCTCATAGCCTCAATTAACATTAGAATCACAAATCTTAGGATTATCAATGGGAACATCGATATAATACTTGGGGGAAATAGAGGGTAATGAACAGATAGGTGAAACAAGGAAATGTTCAAGAGGATTGGGGATAACATTATCATTAAAACCAAGGCTAGGAGACTCCTCATGCATAAACACATCACGTGACCCCAAAAAAGGAGCCTTATCTAGATCATGCACCTCATCTAAAATATCTTTGGACTTAAAACATGCATCAGAAATATCAATCCTAGCATCAAACCTAAAAGGCTCACCCACCTCGAGCCCCGTGCACTAAGCTAAAGGAAAGGATGAGTCAGGTAAGCATAGGACAATATCAGTATTATCCCAGGATGAGACAAAATCAGGTTGATCATAGCATGCATAATAAGGATACGAATTAGTTTTATGATCAGAAGAGCTACACAAATCACACCAAAAAGAGCATAATAAGATCCACAATAGTATGTGTAAGGATTAGAAATTGAATATCTACAAACGCGACTAGCCTTTTCAAACTCAAATTAATCCCAACCAATCCATTGAAGCAAAATGCCTCATCAATAGTTTTACCATGAAAATCCCAATACCCCAAAAGAGTATGGGTTTTACTATTCGCACCCTCATTAATAATGTCTAAAATTTTCTATTTACCAACACGATAACCATATTGAGCAAGAAAGACATTTAAGCGCTTAAAATACCTACAAAATAATTCATGGTTGAATCGGGGGAAATAGAAAATTGCCATCATTGTTTCTCAAATTTTATTTTATTTTATTTTTTTAAATTTCAATTTTAAAGAAGAACAAAATTCTTAGTTAAACCTATTAGGAAAAACCCAATATTCGATGCTAGCCCTTGGCAACGGTGCCAAAAACTTGATACGACCGCAAGCGCATGGTGGCATTGTAATAAATCAAGGTCAATCCCACAGAGACTAGGTTTATCTATTTAGGCTATGTTCCCTCAAAATATGCTAAGCGAATCAAAGTTTGATATTGAAACTAATTTAGTCAAGTATCTAACAAAGTGGATAAATATTCAAGGAATTTATACAAAACCAGCAATCTCCCAATTCATGCACCAATCAAGCACTTCTTTCTCTAATGGTTGTCTTAAAACCGACAATCGAATTATCACAACCCTCTTTTAAGGTGAAGTGAAATACCTCAATCAAATCAATCATCAATTTTCATGGATTTCTCGATTAGTTTAGGTTCATTAGGCACATGATTATCAATTCAATGGTTTTTAATCGGTAATTCCCTCTCGAGACATCACACATTTAAGTTAAATCCTAGGATTCCAATATTTGAGATTTCACCTTTCAGTCCTTCGTCTAAATACCGACAACATGCAAGAAACTGTTCAAGTTTCTCACAAGATAATAAACTTGTAGAATTCAATAAAACAATCCAACAATTCCGAAAGCACCAAGGGCCTGTACTATTTTATGTTTTAGATAGATAGATAAATGTAAGGAGATGCAAAGAGCTGTAAGAAGTTGTAAGGAGGTGTAAAGAGATGTAAAGAGATATAAAGAGCTGTAAGGAGATGTAAGAAGATGTAAGAAGCTGCAAGGAGTTACAAGGATTGATGTAAGGAGTTGTTGAATAGTTGAAGAGTTGTATAGTATAATTTGTTTTACAATAAGCATTTTGGATGAAAAATAATAATATTAAAATAATATACTTGTTAAAAATAAACAATTAATTAAGTTAATTATATAACAATAAAATATATCATTCCCCATAAATTTGGTGAATAAAATTTCGTCCAAGATTTTTTATATGAACATTAGTTTGATTGAATAAGCAAAGTATAACAAAACAAACAAACGTTTTTGACAAAATTGAATACAACTCTTCAAATAAATTTCTATTTTAAGTAAATAATTTTAAATATAAATAAATGTATGGTCATCTTTAATAATATATATTTCATGTCAAAACTCAAATATAATTTACGTCGTTACATTATATTTTTATATTTATGTAAATTTTGTGTTCATAAGATATTTATAAATTTTGTATATTGGTAGTATCATTAAAAAAAAAATACATATTTCTATAACTAAAATAAATAAATGTTATAGAAAATCTATTAGACATAAGAAAATGTATGAAGATGTAAGGAGATGTAAGGAGAAGTAAGAAGATGTAAGGAGATGTAAGGAGCTGTAAGGAGCTGTAAGGAGATGTAAGAAGCTGTAAGGAGATGTAAGCTCTTAACTAAATCCTAAAAAATGCGAAATAGAACAGGGCCCAAATGATATCAACACAAGATCAAGAAACTAACAAATGTTTGCATAAATCTAAAATCAAACAACAGAGATAATCAAAATTACAAAACATAAAAATGAGAAAAGAGAAGAGAAGAGAAGAGGGATGAGATGCTCAGCTGAAGCACACGCTTGAACCGTCGTACAAACTCGAGATGGAATCCCTGCAAATCTTGACTTTAACTGACTCTATCTCCCTCTAAAATTTAAACTCTAATCGTAGGTAGAATGATATGGAGAATGGAATGATGGGATGCCCCTTTTCTGCTACTGAACGAGGCTATTTATAGGAGAGTTCGAGTGTTCTCAGCCACACGATGAGGGAAAATGAAGAGGCCGACAATTACAGGCCTACCACATACTATGGCATCCACCACGGGCTGACCGTGGTGCTGGTCGAAACTCAATTCTTCTGCTTTTCTTTTGTTCCAGGGGCATAACAACTTAGGGGCATATGTGGTGAGTCAAAATATATCTAAATGAGGGTTAAACACTGGGTAAAAAGGCCTAAAATTCTGCAAAAAAAATCAAACAGCCATACCCAAGTATAAATCGAGAATAGGAGTGTAAATAATAACTTAAAGCACAATATTCTTCCAAAAATGACATAAAATAGCCCTAAAATAATATACATGTTGAGCACTTATCAGTGTTCTCTCCTACCTTTTGTACCACCTTGCATGGGCCGTCTACTCTAGCCGTGAGCTTCTTCTTTTTCTTGAAGGGAACCCTTCCTTCCTCAAATGTTTCCACACAATATCACTTGTGTTGGACTCAAGGTGTGAGTGGTTCTTGTTGGCCTTGTGCTTGTATTACTAATTCACTTTCTCAATTTGTGCCCTCACTTGCTCATATAGCTTCTTCATTTCTTTAACTATTACTGCATCCTTAAAACTCACCCTTGATTCTTTAGGAATAGGAATAAGTCAATGGGAGTAAGGGGGTTAAGACCATGGCATACTTCAAAGAGGGAGTGAGAGGTAGTATAGGAAGAAGCCTATTATAGGTGAATTTTGCATGGGCAAGCTTGGCATCCCAATCCCTGAATCTCTTACTCACCATACCCCTTAGCATGTTTGTGAGAGTTCTATTTGTCACTTCCATTTGTCCATTAGTTTAAGGATGATAAGTAGTGCTAAGGAGCCATTAGTTCCCACGAGTTTTCATAGGGATCTCCAAAAGTGAGTGAAATTCGGCATCCCTATCCGAGATGATGGTTCTTAGAATACCATGAGGCCTCATAATTTCTTGAAAGAAGAAGTCCACAATGTAGGTAGCAACATCACTATTGTGGCATGCAATGAAGTGAGCCACCTTAGAGAATTGATCCATCACTACGATGATAGCATCTTTTCCCCAAGTGGTTCCTGGAAGGCCGACAATGAAGTCCATGCTAAAGTCATCCAAAGGCCTTGAGGGGACCCAAAAAAGAGTGTAGAGACCTTGATGGAAATGACTTTTAGCCATGTGACAAATGTTACATCTTGAGATTTTCTTATGAATATCCCCGCTCATATTGGGCCAATAAAAATGATATTTGAGTATCTCAAAGTCTTATTAATGCTAAAATGATCAGTTAAGGCTCCTCCATGGGCCTTTTTGATAAGTAAGTCCCTTAGAGGACTTTTGGGGGTGCAAAGCTTGTTGCCTTTGAAGAGGAAACCATCTTGTACAGTGAAAGAGCTAAAGTTAGAAGGATTCTCCACCAATTCATTGAAGTCTTTATCCTTATGCTATAGAGCATTGATGGAATGAAATCTGAGAATCTTGGCTTCAAGGATCGAAAGGAGAGAATATGTCCTTGATCAGGCATCGACCATAACATTCTGTTTCTTACTTTCATGCTTAAAAGAGAAGGTGAAAGATTGAAGGAACTCAACCCACTTGGCATGTCTTGAGTTCAACTTATGTTGACCATTTAATGTAGCATAATGCCTTGTGATCCAAATATAGCAAAAAGGGCTTGGGCTTGAGGTAATGACTCCATTGTTCCAAAGCCCTAACAATGGCATAGTTTTTTTTGTTATAGGTGCAGTAGTTGAGCCTCAAACCATTTAAATTCTCATTAAAGAAAGCCACTAGTATCACACTTAACTTTAAATAGAAGATCAAAGTTGGGAAGAGCTAAGATAGGAGCCGAACAAAGCTTATCCTTAATGATTTCATAGGCCCTTTGAGCAGAAAGCTTCTTTTTTTGATGAATTCGATTAACAGGCTATGATAGAGCTAAAGTCTTTAATGAACTGATGGTAGAAATATGGCAAACCTTCGAAGCTTCGCACTTTTGTGATAGAGGTGAGAGTGGGCCAACTCTTCATAGCCTTAACTTTAGATTCATCAACTTGAAATCCCTCACAGGACACAACATAGCCGAGAAAGATTACTTGAGATGTGAATAGTTCACACTTCTCAAGCTTGGCACATAACTTTTGTTGCCTCAACACTTGGAATACTTGAGAAAGATCCACATAAGACATTTCATCATGACTATACACCAAAATATCATTAAAATGCACCACAACAAACTTCTCAATGAATAGTCTTAAGACCTCATTCATGAGCCTCATGAAAGTGCTCGGAGCATTAGATATACAAATGGCATCAAAAGCCACTTATATAACCCATATTTGGTAATAAAGGTCGCTTTTTATTCATCTCCTTCTTTCATTCTAATTTGGTGTTAGCCACTCCGAAGGTTAATTTTAGAAAAGATCTTGGGCCCATGCAACTCATCAAGCATATCATCTAATCGGGAAATATGGAATCAATACTTGATGACGATGTTGTTCATGGCCCTAGAATCAACACACATATGCCAAGTGCCATCCTTCTTAGGTACCAAAAGGGCATAACCTGAACATGGACTTAAGTTCTCCCTAATATACCCATGATCAAGCAACTCTTAGAATTGTCATTGAAGCTTTTTTTACTCATTAGGATTACACCTATGAGCAGACTTGTTTGGCAAAGGAGCATCTAGTAGGAGATTAATTTGGTGCTTAATTTCTCTCAAAGAGGGGAGCCTTAGGGATAAATCATTGGAGAATATATCCTCAAACGCTTTTAATAGTGATTGAGGTAGGGGATGCGTGAGTTTTATTCCCTTACTTATGTTTGATTCTACCGTAAGGAAGGCAAATAAAGGCTTGCTCTTACTAATTGCTCTCTCCACCAGTGTTTTACTCATGAATAGGATTTTCTCACTTCCCTTCCACAGTTAAGATTTGAGGAGCTTAGGTGGAGTTAGGAGTGTCAAAGAAAGATTTTGACCCATGTACTTGAATGAATAAGTATTGGCATGCCCATTATGAATCATGTGATTATCAAACATCTAAGGCCTACCAAGTAACAAGAGACATGCACCCATACGAAGGACATCACAAAGCACTTCATCACAACATGGACCAGCCAAAAATACAATAAATGCTTGTTTAGAAACGGTCACCTCTCTTCCTTGTTTGAGCCATTGGGGAGAATAAGGGGTAGGATGCACTTTAGTGGATAATTGAAGCTTGTTAATGAGTGTTGTGGAAGCCACATTAGTGCAACTTCCCCATTAATGATGAGCTCACACACATTGCCTCCAGTAGTGCATGGGGTATGGAAAATTTGCTCCTCTTGGCTTGGTTCACAAGGAGTCATTTAGATATAGAGTGCTCTTCGAATCACCAAGAGTTCACCCACATCTAGGCTGATTAAAGTTTGATCTTCATCCTCTACTTCTGCTTCACTAATAGCTTCTTCAATGGCTTAAATTTATTCCATGGCTCTAATTATGAGAGTCCTTCAGTTAGGACAATCTGCTTGGAAGTTCCTATA
>NCQV01078670.1:0-52929 GCA_002740545.1 Lophocereus schottii | reverse complement strand
ATTTGAAACACTTTTTACCCTCCAATCTCTTTGGTGGTTCACCAGGAATCCCTTGACCCTTGTCAAGTGATTTGACCGGTGTAGTAATAGTGGTAGCTTCGTTGGGGGTAGAGTAACCCTTGGGGGTACTCCAAGGATGAATAGAAGAAGTGATTTGAAAGGGTTTTTGACCCTTAACTTGCGTCTCCTCTTTGATATCCAGGTGGCACACATCATCAAAGGATAAGTACGGTGGTAGATCCACCTTGTTAGCAATGCTAGAAGATAATCATTTAATGAACCTAGCAATCTTGAGTTCAGGTTCTTCATCTAAGCTGAACCACATTTAGAGTTATCCAAACTCCCTAGTATACTTCTCTACCTTTAGATTCTCTTGGTTGAGAGGTGTAATCTTCAGGTAGAATTCTAGTTTGTAAGAAGGAGGTAGAAATCTCTTGTCCATGCTTCTTAAGCTTAGACTAAGTCTTGATTTTGGACTTGGCTTCTCTAGCCCTACTCTTCTCCAAACGTTCATACCATAATGAAGGACATCCCCTTATCTTAAGAATGGCCAATTTAAAGGAATTCTTATCATTGTAATATTTTAGTTGAAAGATCCTCTCAAGGGTTTGAACCCAATCAAAATAGTCCTTTAGGTTAAGTTTGCCATCAAATTCCGGAGCGTCAACTTTGAGATCCCGAAGGTCATCCCTTCAATGCCTTAGACTTCTTGGTCTTCCTTCCTCATCATTAAAGTTTTCATAGGAGGAAGAGTATTCAATGCCAATAGAGTGAGCATTGTAGCCTTCTCGATAAGGGTCTTGTATAGTGCATTTCTGTAGTTGTGCAATCCCTTGAGTGAGCTTCCTCATTTGCTCTTGAAGCTCTACAAGGGCCCTATCTATCTCATGGGCTTGCTCAAGGGGAATGCTCAATGGGTGAGAAAGATTGCCTTCACCAGTCATGGTTGATGGAAAGGTAAAAAGAGGAGAAAGGAGGGAAAAATAGAGGAGGCATAGGCGTGCTAAAGGAGAATAGGCAGGAAAATAACAAAAATAAGAGGGGGCACAATCGCACTCAGTGGCACAGGGGGCTCTGTTAGATCTCTGATATAGGAATTTTCAAAGTGCAGGATTTTGGCGCGGGCATGCCCAGTGACACAGGGTAGAAGTGCCAAATTCTAGTTTCGTGTTTTTGGTCTTTTCATAGAGTTTGAAGGGCGCATTTAGATTGAGAATTGTATTTGGGCTATAAATAGGGTTCGTTGTGGACTAGATAAGAGATTTACAAAGGAGGAACTAATGATAAAATAGTATAAAAAGGGGGAAGCTTTAAGCAATTCCAACACAATGATGGTTAGAATGGATGCTTACCAGATAGTATCATTAAGCTTTGATAACAAATGACGTATAATGAATTCCATGTGACCAAATAAAGGTGTGAAATGCATGTAGATGAGCCTAATAGATGTTGAAGGCCTATCTCTCCAAAGATCAACCAAGATAGAGAGAGAATTCCTAAACAAAGAAAGCCTCTAATAGAGTAGATTTAATACTTGAAATAGGCAGTAAGAAGATAAATCAACCCACCCTCTAACCCTCTAAAGCCTTAGCACCAAGGATTATATTAAAAAAAAAGACTCAAATCACCACCCTCCTAAGAGAGAAAAAGAATTTGAGCTTTTAAAGGAAAACCAAGCTTCAAGCTCTCATGTCATTCATCAACTCTAAATTTTCATGATGGTAATTAGGTCTATAAATACCCAATTAGAGGGGGAATTGGCTATACATAAGGGAGCCAAGTGTGGCCAATAGGAGACTTACGAAATATCCTAGAAAAATAAATCAAGATACCTAAGATAATTATAATTATTATGAGCTGTGTTTTACAGGATTCTTCCTTTATCTTCTAGGGGGCCTTGAGTGTGGTCCGCTACACTAAATGCAGGTGCCGCCACTTGTTGACTCTTCCTTCATGTGTGAAGAGTCATTTTATGCTAATTAATCTTAAAAATTACTACTGTAACATCCTCAATTAAGCCCATAATTAGAACTGTGCATTTTCGAATCCTATATTGACCTTTGCTTGATATTTATGCCATAACTTTCTCCATGCTTGGATTTTTAGTGCAATTCAAGATTCGTTTGACATCCAAGACTTTCCATACATTTATAATTTATAGAAATTAGAGCTCATTAGCCTGGTTGAATTGGAGCTAGAAATGAAGTAAAGTATTCTGCATAGAAACTATAAATCAACTAATGAGGTGATTTTTGGAGGCTTAAGTGGTTAAGTCCTTATTTTGGGCTACTAATGGCCCAACCACCTTCCGTAATCCTACGTGGATCTTCTTCAGGGCCCCAAGTCAATATTGACCTAGTCCTTGACCTAGGGTCAGATTGGACCAACTTGGTTCAAGACCCTCACCAGTGAGAGTAGGTCCAAGCTCGAAACTTACTCCGCATCAACCAACTACTTGGGGTCATAACTTTACAATGACAAATATACACCCCTTTTAAGTAGTAATGGTGAATCCATCCAGCCCAAAGACAATTATAGGTAGATTGTGTCCTAAGAAATTAGTGTATTCCTCCTATGATCCTTGCTAAAGCTCCACAGTAAGCATATGCAAGTCTTGTTCACCATTTGTAACAATGGATCAGGTAATAGAAACATTTTACCTCAATATATGATAACACTTAACATAACAAAATTGATGAGCTGAATCTTACTATTATATGAAAATTTTTTCACTAGCCAGGGCCTTATTCTTGTAACTAGTCTATCAACTGGCAATTGACATTCCTGTTTGTTAAGCTTGTTGGGTCTGACAAATACCCTCAAATTTCTAAAAGTTGATCCTATTAGAAATGTATAACTGTTGAGAGTTGTTCTCTAATTTTTTAAAAAGTTCTAGCCACAATTATACGTGATTTCTCAAGACTAGCATCCAAGCTGTAATAGCCCGACCCTAAATCATGTTTATTTATTTAATTAGACCACATTCGTAATTTCCTTACATTTGTCTATTGTATTTAAGCATCCCGATTGGGAAAAATTCAGGCCATCATTTGCAATTCGGGTTTTTATTAACACAAAATTTCGGGATAATTGATACTAGGCCTTGATAATTATGATTTAAGTGACTAAATTATTTTTCCATAACATCACAGAAATTTAAAATTGAGATACGTAAAAACTTAATCGTAACGGAGCGTTTTATTACCGAGCCCAATTCATTTCGGGCCCAACTTAAAGCCCAAAAGCTTATGCACTTGATTTAGCAAATTGTTAATTAAAATTACTATAAAGCCCCTTTTTATGCATAAATATCACCCAGGCATTAAGATAGCAGCAAAATCATCTTTCACCCCAATAAGCATTAGCTTTCTTCTTACTCTTATCCACACATTTCCCTCTCCTCCCCCATTCCTCAACCACTTTCATCTCTCTCTATTTAGGCTACAAGTAAGGTAAGCCCTAATCCTCAACTTATCGATTCTTAGTTTTAATTTTTAATTATGTTGGTTTGAGTATTAACCATGTTATTTTAATAGAAACAAGAATTACTTTGATGTTTTAATTGATTGGTTAATCTTGAAAGCAAGTAAAGATTGACGTTGTTCATAATAATGCAAGCTTAAGTTAAAATGATGCTTATGGAATGTTTTGTATTTGATTTGGTAATTTTTAGCCTTATAAATGATTATGGTGGTGTTGGCGTGGTTTTGGATGAGTTAAATGTGAGTCTAAGTTGGTCATAAGCTAGGGTTTCAATGATTATGCATGGTTTAGCTTACTCTTGGTATCAAACATGTTATTTATGTGTACTTAGATGAGAAAATGAATCTTTGATGTGTCATTTAACTTGCAAGATGACTTGGTGTAATTCTTGTAAAAGGGGTAGATTATGGGAATCTGCCCAACATATTATAAGAGGTCATTTTGCCCATTTATGCTAAGAAGTAAGCTTGTAAATGTGTTTTGAGTAATTTTGAAAAGAGAAGAATTGAAAATTAGATGAATATGATTATGGAGTAACTTTGAGTAACATGGCTATGTAAGGTGATGTCATAGAACAAATAATGGTTAAGTAACTTTAAAGAGTGATTTTAGAGGGGAATTATGTAAAGAAAAGATTGGATATCATGGACAATAGGGCTGTGAACAGACCAGAAACATGGGTCTCTTTGCAATTAAACTAGTACTATTTGGTCTGTTCAAAAATTGTGATTGTTGGTGGGCAGATAGATTCACGAAATATATTTCAAATTCCTTTTGAATCACTTCATTCTGAGTAGTGTGCAAACGTTATGGCCGTTTTGCTAAGACCGTGTAGGATGGATGCACAGTTGTGTTCTAGCCCAATTTTAGGAACCCTATTGTGGGAACCATGTTTTTGTACTATGAATGAAAGTGTTGCGGGACTTCTTAAGCTTTTCACATTGGGATTTTATAGCTCAATTGGAGGTCGTTGGTGAATGATACGGATTTTCTAAAGTAGACATTAAAACGGTAATATGAGGGAAGAAAGAAATCATGACATTTGGTAATATTATTAGGAGTTTCTATATAGTTATGGATATTGCAAAGAAATTACAAAGTTTAGTGAATTCAACAACTTTGATTATGTATAGAAGCTCACTTGGGTTAGAAAATCGAGTCAAATGGGCATGAGAATGAAATTTGAGAAGTGGGGAGAGTAATGACACAAGATCGGGGTCTATCGGGCCAAGCTAAGGTTATATGAGTTTTCCTAAACCTCACAAAACCCGTCTTAGCATTAAACCTTTTATTATCCATTTCATAAATATCAAAAATCCATATTCCATTTATATCCATTAGAGTCTTTTCATTATCACGTCAATTAGTTCATTTTGTTCTATTTTGCTCCAATTTGTTTCACTTCGAGTTCAATCATCCTAACTTATTTGGTTTTGAAATCATTTTAGTGTAACATATCTTATATTGAATTGTTTGAATCGTAGATACCCTTTTAATTAATTAATTTCCATTAAAGCTACAAATTATAGGAGTGAATGTTGTTTACTAACTACATTGACCTATAACTACGTTTATTAAGCAGAATGGGGCCTAGTCTATCATTTCCCATAGTACATAAGCATTATCAAGTGATGTTGCATTTTAAATACTTTAGGTATGTTCATTATCTGTATCTTTAGAAATTAGTATTTGTTTGTCAAAATTATAATGTTTTGGTAAATACATCAATGAATTAATTTAATCAATGATTTCTCACATAATTAGTGACCCCATTAGTTATCAGTTAAAGAGTATTGCCCTTCAGTTACCTACGTAGCTTCAGGCCAGATCTCCTGATCGGTTTGGTAGGTGTGCACCTATCCATGGATCCTAATAGTATTAAGGGCTTCACTATTAAATAATAACTAGCAATATAGTTTTACATGCATCTCATTCTCTATTTTAACTTAAAATGAATTGCAAAGCGGGTGACCAACCACTTTATGTAGTGATTATTTAATAACATAGGAATGCATGTACTAGGCTTTGGCTTATAGTTTGAAATATTCTTCATGTTTTGTTTTAGGCAAGCACTGAGTGAATCGCCCTCGTGCTAGCAAACTAGCTGGAGAGAATAAGTTGAGAAAGGGAATCTGCATGGATAAATGATAGATCCAACTCTTTTAAGTTTGAGCCTGTAATACGTCATGACCTAGGACCAACACTTGCATTTGAAGAAAAGCATGGACCTCCTAGTAGTTGATGCTATGAAAGTACTAGAAGAGAAATTTACATGAAACATTAGGGTAAAATGATGGGGACATTGATGATAAAAGCATCTTTTGGGTCATGAAAATCTTCTTTGACATTTAATGAGATGACATACATCAAAAGACTCTTAAAAACAAACTATTAGAACCGACAAGAAAGCTATGCTAATAAAAGAAGTAGATCGCTGGAGTTTCATGTAGATGATAAGGTTTTTTTAGAAAGTTTCGCTAACTAAGGGTATAAGGAGATTGAACTGCGAGCTAAATTCAGGCCAAGATCTGTTAGACTATATAAATTTGTTGAAAGATTGAATCCTATAGCTTATCAACTAGATTTGCTTATATAACGCAAACACGTACATAACATGCTAATTACCTCACAACACCGGCAGTACATTTCGATCCTAACCACGCTCTCTTAACCAAACCCATTGTGGTTAATGAGGGTCTAGTGTTTGAAGAGCATCCAGTCCAGGTACTAGATTATAGGATTAAGTAGTTATGCATCAAGAAGATACCTCAAATCAAAGTACATTGGGCAAATCATACCTCTTTAGAACCAACTTGGGGAAACGGAGGATGAGATGTAAGCCAAGTGCCCAAATCTATTTGAGACAAACATGCATGTTTTGTCAAAGCTCATAAGTTTTGAGGACGAAAACCTTCCAGGGGAGAAGGCTGTAATGGTTTGACCCTGAATCATGATTATTTACTTAATTAAGTCACATTAATCATCCCTATTGAGAAAAATTCATTTGGGCCATCACTTTCCAATTTGGATTTTTGTTCACACAAAATTTTGGAAAATTGGTAGTAGGCCTTGATAGTTATGATTTAAGTGATTAAATAATTTTTTCGTAACATCACAAAAATTTAACTTTGAGCTACGTAAAAACTTTATCGCAACAGAAGTCTTTTTTACCAAGCCCAATTCATGTTGGGCCCAACTTGAAGCCCAAAAGCTTATGCACTTGATTTAGTAAATTGTCATTATGTATATCTAATGGAAATTACCATAAAACCCCTTTTTATGCACAAATATCGTCCAAGCATTAAGATAGCATCAAAATCATTTTCTACCAATCTAAGTATTGGCTTTCTTCTTACTCTCATCCACACATCCCCCCCTCCTCGACCACCTTTATCTCTCTCTATTTAGGCTACAAGTAAGGTAAACCCTAACCCTCAACTTGTTTTAATTTTTGATTATGTTGGTTTGAGTATTGATCATGTTATTTTGAAAGAAACAAGAGTTAGTTGATGTTTTAATTGATTGATCAATCTTGAAAGCAAGTAAAGATTAAGGTTGTTCAAGATCATACAAGCTGAAGTTAAAATGATGTTTATGGATTGTTTTTTATTTGATTTGGTAACCTTTAGCCTTATAAATGATTATTGTGGTGTTGGTGTGGTTTTAGACGAGATAAAGGTGAATCTAAGTTCGTCATAAGCTAGGATTTTAATGACATGGTTTAGCTTACTCTTGGTATCAAGCATGTTATTTGTGTGTACTTAGATGAGAAATGAATATTTGATGTGTCATTTAACTTGGAAGATGACTTGGTATGATTCTTGTAGAAAGGGTAGATTATGGGAATCTTCGCAATAGATTATAAGAGGTCATTTTGCCCATTTATGCAAATAATTAACCTTGTGGATGCGTTTTGAGTGATTTTGAAAAGAGAAGACTTGAAAATTAGATGAAAATGGTTATGGAGTAAAATTAAGTAATATGGCTATGTAAGGTGATCATGTGGAACAAAGCACAGGTTAGTAATTTTAAAGAATGATTTTAGAGGGAAATTATGCAAAAAAAAATTAGAAAACATGGACAGTAGGGCTATGAACATACCAGAAATAGGGATCTCTTTACCATTAAACTGGTACTATTTGACTCATTGTAAAATTATGATTTTTAGTGGGTAGATAGATTCATGAGTTATATTTCAAATACCTTCAGAATCACTTCATTTCAAGTCATGTGCAAAAGTAATGGTCGTTTTGCTACGACTGCACAGGATATACTGAAGCCATGCACAGTTTTGTTCTAGCCTAATTTTAGGAACCCTTTTGTGGGAACCATGTTTTGCACTATAAATAAAAGTCTTACAACGCTTCTTAAGCTTTTCATATTGGAACTTTATAGCTTAATTGGAGGTTGTTAGTGAAAGATATGTATTTTCTAAAGTAGACCTTCAAACGGCTATATGAGGGAAGAAAAAAATCGTAACATTTAGAAATATTATCAGGAGTTTCTTTATAGTTGTGGATATTGCAAAGAAATTAAAAAGTTTAGTAAGTTCAACAACTTTGATTATGTATAGAAGCTCACTTGGGTTAGCAAACCGAGTCAAATGGGCATAAGAATGAAATTTGAGACGTGGGGAGAGTAATAACACAAGATCGGGGTCTATCGGGCCAAGCTAAGGTTATATGAGTTTTCCTGAACCTCAACACACCCCTCCTAGCATTGAACCTCTTATTATCCATTTCTTAAATATCAAAAACCAA
Source organism: Lophocereus schottii (assembly GCA_002740545.1). NCBI lineage: Eukaryota > Viridiplantae > Streptophyta > Magnoliopsida > Caryophyllales > Cactaceae > Lophocereus > Lophocereus schottii. The sequence goes on along the minus strand of NCQV01078670.1, from coordinate 44,686 downwards.
TATTCTATTTATATCCATTAGAGTCCTTTCATGATCACCTCAATTAGTTCATTTTGTTCTATTTGCTCCAAATTTTTTCACTTCGAGTTCAATGACCCTGACTTATTTAGTTTTCAAATTATTTTAGTGTAACTAATCTTATATTGAATTGTTTGAATCGTGGATACCCTTTTAATTAATCAACTTTCACTAAGGTTACAAATTATGGGAGTGAATGTTGATGACTAATTGCATTTACCTATAATTACATTTCTTAGCTAGAAATGGGGCCTAGGCTATCAGTTCTCATTATGCATAAGTATTATCAAGTGATATCACATTTTAAAGATTTCAGGTCTTAGTAAGTGCATCAATGAATCAATTCAACTAGTGATTTATCACATAATTGGTGACCACATCAGTTATCAGTTACAGGGCATTACCTTTCAGTTACCCGCGCGGCTTCAGGCCTGGTCCCCGATCGGCTTGGTAGGTGTACACCTATCCATTGATCGTAACAGTATTAAGGGCTTCACTGTTAGATAATAACTAGCAATACAGGTTTATATTCATCTGATTCACTATTTTATCCTAAAATAAATTGCAAGTGGACACCCAACCACTTTATGCATAGATCCTTTAACGACATAGGAATGAGTGTTCAAACTTCGGCTCACAGTTTGAAATATTTTTCATGTTTCATTTTAAGCAAACGCTTAATGAATCTAAAGAGAATAAGTTGAGCAAGGAAATCTGGATGGATCAACAATGATATAGTACAAGTATATTTTGGAGCTGTATTTGACATCTTCAGCAGATGGAGGTGTAGATTATATGGTGAATTGCATTAATAAACCACTTGTGGGTTAACAGTCAATTGTATATGGTTTGATAATGTGTGAATGTGTATGGCTAATGCTATGCCTAACTGTGTTATTTTTGGTGCACATACTTCAAGTCTTGTCCTTTAAGATAGTGGTAATGCCCCTATGATCGAGTTTATTAGTCCTAATTCCGGTATTTATTAAGGAGAATGCAAATAGTAAAACATGTGCACTTTGAGGCGTCACAGTATTTGGTATCAGAGCTAGGTTTGATCTTCCTTGATGGGAAATGGAGTATGGAGAGTAGAGTTAGGATAGTTAAAAAGTTGGTTAGTGAGGGTTATTATGATATCGTTGAAGATTTATGATAGTAGTAATGTCTGCTTATCTCTCTTACGTTCTCCTCTTATATTTTTCTTAGACAGATCCATATGCAATAATTATGTTACTAGTTACTTATTACCGCTTGCATCTCTTTAGTACATGCTAAGATAGTAGTCCATATGCAGAATCCCTTTCCTAAGTTTCATAGCATTGTAGTCCGTACATTTAGGCTATTTCGTATGCTTATCTTATATGATGGCTATAGTGAAGTGATTGAATTTCTCTATTTATAGCCAGAATGTCTGAACCTGTGTAAGAGAACACGGAGACCCACACAGGAGATAACTCAGACCATGGTCTCCCTTGATTAGTTCCTTTTGCTTTTGAAAAAACCATGCAACTATTGATTATCTTTGCAGGAAAGTTTTGTTATCCTCACGAATGATGGAAAATTCACATTAATTTTGGCTTAAATTTCAGATGAAATTTGATAAACGCTATTAAACCAGTATTAACCTAATAATTTCGTAAAGTAAGCCAACAACTATTAAATAAGTAAAGAGCAAAAATTATTAACATAAACTACACTTCTATCAAACAAAACCAATCTACCACTAAGTAAGAAATGCAAAACATTACCACACAAGATCAATGGATTACAAGTTATCACATAAAAGTACATGAAATGACTCAATGGCTCAATGTGACTAATCAACAACTTCCTAAATTTCACCTCAAATAGATCACCCCAAATGAATTGCAATCCTAATATCCACAACTAACCTAATCTAGTGACATCAATATAAAGGAAAAGAGAGAAAATTATTCGTGAAACCTATGAGTTTTAATGGTGATTTTTGCTTGGAAATTATTCCTTCCATCTTCTAGCTATTCCCATTTGTAATGATCAACTCAAATCTAACACTATTAGATGGGGATTTGAATTTGAGTTAAAGACACTATATAATTGTATGAAAGAAAGGGGATTTAAAAGAGGGTTAAAAAAAGGCATGATCAAGATTGTGAGAAATGGATTAGAGGTTCAAAACCCTTAATAGTGAGCCTTTAATCCTTGCTCATTGCTCATCAATGATCATTCATTTTGGGGTTGATTATGATGAATAAAAATAGTGGATTAAGAGTAATTTAGAAGAGAAAAAGTGAGCAAGGCAGTTAAATGAATGCTAAATCAAATCAACTTTTCACTGGTTCATTATCAAGCCTACCAGAAAGAGTTTAGAAAGAAATAGCTAGTAAGGCTAAAATCCTAACAAAATATGAAAAACAACTCTTCATTGGCCTAATCTTCACTTAATAGAAGTAAGCCCCTAGGAAGCACGGTCGTATCACCTACCAAGGACTGGTTGTTCCACTTTTCTATGTCATTTTCGTCTTTTTTTAGTGAACATTTGATGTGACACGAGGTGCTTGTGCCAAATCTCTACCTCATTTTTTTGCAACATTGAACTTAGTAAGGCCCTTGCTTCTAAGATACGTAATCCCTGCCTTCTCTTTCTTGGGCTTCAAAGTTACCTTTAAAAGCACCATTTTTGGCACTTCTTGCATTTACCATCAAAAACACAAAATACAAGTAAATTCCTAACTTGAAGTTTACTTCAGGAGTTAAATCAATAATAAAGGATATCAAAACTATATTGATTTGTAACTTAAGAAATACCTCCACACTTATATTTTGCACGTTAAGTAAAATAAGAGAAAAACACTTCTTTTGTAGGTGCAATGGTTGCATTTATGCAAGAAGACCTTTAAACCCCTTGGTTCCTCCAACGAACGGGTGCAATCTCGTGGGAGTTTATGGAAGATATCTGATGAACATCACATTTGCATATGATTTCATTATTGTTTGGGAGTCATTTTAGAGGATTAATTTGATTAAATTTGTGATTTACGCCCCTATTTCTACTTTTACGCTAGGTTTCGCTTGTTTAAGAAGTGTTTGCATATTTTAACCTCATAAACCAAGTTAGAATAAATATTTTGGGGCCTTGTGGATCAAAGAAGATCGCAAATGAGCCCCAAGATGCCCAACGTGGACGTACCGTGGCTAGTACCACAGTCCAAGGACCCAAGAACAAGCAGCAGAGCAAACAAAAGAGCGTTACCCAGCCAGTGGCCACCATGGCTAGACCATGCTAGGGATCACTGTTCATAGGGTCCCTATAGTCAGGCCATGTTGAGCTTTGTTCTCTTGAACCTGCTAGATTTCTTCATGGATTCTCATGTTCTGGGCATTTTGTACGTTTGTGGACTTGATTTAGCAATAAAAGCCCCATTTTACTTCTTTCTTGGCATCCAATTTCATCCGTTAATGATCTTATCACCATCTCATCATCATTTAGCATCTAAGAATCCTCCATTAGAGAGATCTGAAGCAAGGAAAGAAGCTAGATCAAGTAAGGTTTGGAAGCTTTTGGGAGAAAGATTGAAAGATCATCATTCGAGCGATTAGACTAAGCTCTGCTATTCTCTCATTCCTTCAACTTCTCTTTAGTTTAGATTAAGATTTTATAGATGTTTGCTTTGATTTCAATGATGTTTGAGTAATTTTCTTTAGCTAGAGATTGCTAAGTTGAAATGATGATTTTGATTGTGCCAGCCTAATGTATTTACACTTGCAATCTTGCTTGATTGTTTCATTCTAATCCTTGAATTTCGATTGCTATTGTGAGATTTTTGGCCAATTTCTTATGTGTGTGTTAGATGCTAGATCGAAGTACTGAAATGGGAAGATTATTATTGGAAAAACTAGGATTAAACTTGATTTGATAATCGCTTCAGAAAGGACTATGAATTGAATGGTCTTATGATAATCATTTCCTGAAACTTGATTAAATTAAGATCTCATAAGAATTAGTATTGGTTTGACAGAGTTAATTCACTCCATTTTGGAGGAAATTTGTGAATTATTTAACGTCATCAACCATTTAATCAACCAGTAAGGTGAAAAGTACATTTTTGACTAAGTTGGATCGACATTATCATTATGTGATGCTACACCGAGATATTTTTAGTCATTGAAGTTAGTTCTAATTGTTTAGAATTTGTTAGATGAAATCCAGATCACATCTTTATTCCACTTAGCAAATCTTTCAAAGGATTATTTAATTAATAATTCAGTCTAGTCTTTGTAGGACAATCTTATTCTATACCATAATACATGTACGCTTGTGAAGGCAATCAATAGATCCACAAAATCTTCAAAGAAGAAGAAGAAAAGAGAAAGGAAAATGGAAAATCTTCTTAAGCTTTTTCTCAAAAATTTTCAAAAGTAATAGCAAAGGGAATGAAATGTACTCTTTTAATCTCCAAATCACTTAAACAACAACGATGCACCTAGCTCATGTATAAAATGCACAATCAAAATCTCAATGCTTCTAAATGAAATCATATAACAAATCCAACCCACCTTACTGATGTGCAAGCAATGATCGCCTCACTTTAGGTCAAGTGGAGTTGTCCTCCCATGTGTTTGAGTGATGATATGGTTTCATTCTAACTCATTCTAAGTAGTGCACCATGCCATATAATTGACCAAACTCTCAATTTGCCATCACTAGAATGTAAATGCACGTACATAATCTAGAGGGCTTTTTAAGGTTATAATAAGCTTAAGGTAAGGGATAGGTGGTAAAGAAATGATTTAAGGAAGTTAAAAGCAAAATATCGAAAGGGCTTAGGAGCCACACCTACATCATCTACCACGACAAACCAACCTCAACCTTACATGGGAAACATTACATCATCACTAAAAGGATAGTTGGTGGCAAAAGCTGGATCCAATCTATATGAGATCACCATGCAAACACTTCTATTCTCTCTTTTTTTTCCTTCCTTCTTTATTTTTCATTTTCTTCTTTAAATTTCTTTGGATGATCCAACTAGTACCTGACTTCAGAATTCATAATAAACAAGCATTTTTTTTCCCAACTCCAATCCCGCTAGATACAAATAACTATCTATTAACACAAAAGGGAAATCTCCAATATTCTTTGTTATTATCCACTCACTATTCACATCGCAATGCTGCCAACTAATTTCACCCACAAATAACCTTCCAAACCTCTCAAAAAGAGGCTTGTTAGGTCTTTTCTTAGGTATGAGAAGATGTGTTTGGCCAAGGGCTAAAAAGAATGGTTCAAAACAAAAGACTAAGATTTAAGGCTAAAATGGTCAGCAAGGAGTTCAAGATCAGTATAAAGTAGCTTTTTGGATCGTATGCTTTGACATCACATAAAGAATCCCTCTTTCATTTTATCAATCATGTCAATGCATTATGTGATTTCAAAGAGAGCAGCTCAAGTTCTAAAATATGTCAATCATAGAAGAGTTACTCAAGAAGAAAAGTGTGAGATTACTAGTGATGAGATAATAAATTAAGACTAAAAAAACTCGTGGGTTCATCTACCATGTTTGCTTTCATCTATTAAGGTCGAAAATGATGCATGAGTTAACCAAAAACTTGGATTAAGATCTATTGGGTACACTCTAATCATCTGCGATTTATATCCAAGTCATATAGGATCAAAATCTTCCAAAATCAGATATTATCCCCAAAATCACACATTATATACAAAATTAAAAATCTTTCTGATTTTTGAAGAAGTCTTTCTCTTTTTTCCCCAAAAAAATTGGAGATCAACTTCCTTACCCCAATGCTAAAAATGCACAATGTCTATGTTGTGGGAATAAGAGTCGCAAAAAGAGAAAAAAATGAAATGATAGGAATATTCACAAAAGAGAAAAGAGAAGATACCTTGAACAGTGGAAGGAGGTCATATTTATCAGCATAAACGCATAAGTATAATACAAATGCAATGTCTAATCTAAATGCAAACTATATACGTTGCCTATACTCCTAGGAGCTCATTTATAAGTACACATAAATCCTATTTCTATAAGAAAAACACATTGTTAATTAACATGTCAAAATACTTAACTCATTAGCCATGCAATAACAAAAGTTCACCTCAAATGGCCCAATTCTCATAGCATAACCAATGATCGCAAATAATAGAGTAAGGGATGGAGAATACAAGAAGCAAATAATAGAGAAAAACATAATGCGACCTACCCTATATGACATATGCCCCTTTTGATATCAACATTTAAGTCCCCTGAACAAGTAATATATGTTATAAAGAACACAAGGGAGGAGAATACAACTCACAATTATTGGGCAACATTCGACCTGAGTAGCAGCTAGTAAGGTTGAGGAAATTGTAAAGGAAATGACGAACTTCGTTTATGGCCCTTATAAATGGGAAGCATCTCCTCTTGTAGGCATAGGGTCTCCACATAATTTTGTTGTTTCGTTTCCTCTCCTCTAGCTTTCGAGCCTCTCTTGCTCTCTCCTTTCTGTAGCTATTTTCCTCTCCTCTTGATGCTATGCAAATCCCTTAAAAGGGTACTTTTCTACTTTTTGCGAAAAGTAATGTGTAGCATGGGTATGCTGTATGGCACAGACACCCCGTGCTGCCTCTAGTTGCAGTTTCAAAAAATAGGAATTTGGAATGGTAGTGCCGCATGGCATGGCCTCTTCATGCCATATCTTTCCCCAGTTAATCTCTTTTCCAAAGCTCCCCCTTTGCCCACCAGTTTTTTCTTTCTTTCTCCTGCCTTTTTTTTCCTTTTTACTCTTTTCTTTCTTAACATTTTATTTGACATGTCTCTCACTCTTGTTTGTTTTCAAAGTTTTCTGTCATTCTTCTCTCTCTTCTGACTTTTTTCCATTGTTTGAATTTTTTTTCTTTTTCTCATTTTTTTAAAACTCACACATCACACATCACACACATATTTACATATATACGAGAGGATGGGGCTTCCACATCCTATGCTTAGGGAGGCTCGTGGCGGCAAAAGGTACTCCACATCCTCTTCACTTGACATTTCTAAAAAGTGCTTCAAACCATGCCTGTTTAATTTAAGTGTGTGGCATATGTCCCTTCACTTTAAATACAGTCTTTAGTGGGATCTTTAATCTTAATAACATTGTATGGATACACCTTAACAACAATAATGGGGCTGGTCTAGCTAGACCTATGTTTGCTGGGAAATTAGTGAAGTCTTGAATCATTACAGAGAGCGCTTTGCCTGATAGAGAACTCTTTTCTATTAATGCACTTATCATGGAATGCTTTGGCTCTTTCTTTGCTTAATCATGTGTTATCATAGGTTTCCCTTATAACTTTCTCATGTTTATTCAAATTCAGCTTCCTTTCCTCCCCAACTGCTGGTTGAATCAAAGTTAAGCGTTCTAATCAATCCCTAAACCCGATGTTCACACTCTACAGGGAGCGGATAAGATTTGTCATACATCACCTTATAAAGGGACATGTGAAAGGGGGTTTAGGGGCTGCCCTATAAGCCCATGACACATCCACTAATTTTTCCACCCAATCTATTCTATTCTTGGAAAAATTCTTTTCTAAAGTTTGCTTGATTTGTCCAGTTGGTTGGTACTTTCACTAAGCCACTTGTTTAAGGGTGATAAGAGGCAGCAAGGCAATGGACTATAGAGTACCTTTTCAACAAGGCACCAAATGACCTATTATTGAAATGAGTACCTTGATCATTAACGGTAGAATGGGGCATTCATACCAACCAAATTTGTTCTCCCTTAGGAATCTATGATGACCTTGGTCTCGTTGATCCTTATGGGAATTGCCTTAGCTCACTTAGACATGTAATCAATGCATAAGAAAATGTACTCATTCCCAAATGGGTGAGGAACCAATCCCTTGGATTCTGTCCCCTAAACATCAAATATATCCACAACAATTGTATGGTTAAGGGGCATTATATCCCTTCTAGTAAGTTTACCTATTTGTTGGTAACATGTGCACATTTTACAATACTCATAGGCATCCCTAAATAAGGTTGGCCAACCAAAATCATATTGAAAAATCATAGCTTTGGTTCCCACTAGAAAGCCGCTTGCATGTATGATCATCACAAAAGGATATGACAATAAGAATTTGGTCAGTGGCCACACATTTCCTTATGATTTGGTCTTAGCAATACTTGAACAAACATGGATCATTCTATATGAAAACCAAACCAATGCAAGGAAGCATGCTCTATTATCTTTGGTCCATTCCTTAAGCATGTCGTGTGTGAGCAAGTATTTGCAATGTCGGCATACCATGGCTCCTATAGGTCCCAGATAACTGTCCATCAGGGAAGCACTGAAGAAGGGGAGACTCTTCAATCACAATGCTAGATAAAAGGTCCACTGTGGGGTTGTCAAACCCTTCCATGTCTTTAATTTCACAATCAAACTCTCATAGTAGCATTATTCATCGAATGAGTTTAGGTTTGACATTCTTTTTCTTGAAAAACTGCTTCACAATGGCATGATTAGTGAAAACAACCTCATAAGAATCTCTGAGGTACCACGTAAATTATTTAAATCCAAAAACAATTGCTAGAAACTCCTTCTCAGTCATGGTGATATTTACTTATGCTTCAGTTACGAATGACTACATTGTAAATCACATGCACCTTTTATCAATTGCATAATAGGATGCATCACACATAAGTCCAAATTGTTCTCCCTAAACAGGAAGATACAAGATGGGAGTAGTGGTCAACACCTCCTTAAAATTTCATAAATGCCACTTGACACTCCTTAGAGAACTCAAATGGTACATCCTTAGTAAGGAGTGATGACGAGGGCTAAGGAGTGAGAACAAGGACTTAGCAATTTTGTTAAAGTGCTCAAATAAACATCTGGTAGAAACCAACATGTCCAAAAAAACATGTCCTTCACATGAGGTGGGTTATAATTAAAACCACTTTCTCTTTGTCTAACTTTATCCCCTTACAAGATATGAAATGACCGACACGAATACCCTTTTTTACCAAGAAATGTGTTTTTCCTAATTAAGCATCAAATGCTTATCTTGACATCTTTTTAAAACCTTTCCTAAATGAACTAAGCAATAATTAAAGGAATCACCACAAGTAGAGAAATCATCCATAAAAATCTCTACACATTACTCGACTAAATTAAAAAATATGGACGTCATACACCTTTGAAAAATGGCCCGGGTGTTCCAAAGACTGAAGCGCATCTTCCTAAAGGCATAAGTGTTAAAATGGCATTTAAATGTTGTATTCTCTTGTTCTTTAGGAGGCAATAAGAACTCAGTTATAATTGTTCACCAGCTAATCTCTCTAATATTTAGTTTAAGAAGAGTAAAGGAAATCGATCCTTTCTAGTGGTGACATTTAACTTCTAATAATCAATTCATAGTATTCAGATTGGATTGTATGAGAATAAGTTCACCCTTGTCGTTCTTAGTTAGGTAATACTGGTGTTCTTGGGAACAATTTGGATGGGACTTTCACATTCATTATTTGAGAAGAATCACCTTGTTTACCCCTTCTTGTGGGATAGGGTTGGGTTCAATATTCTTTGTCGGTCTTGACAAGGCTTGGCATTATCCTTAAGATGGGTTCCATGTTGTACAATGATGGTACTAATGCCTCTAATGTCTATTAAGGTCTACCTAAAAGCCTCTTTATTTCCCCTAAGCAAGTTAAGCACTTAGGTCTCGTGGTCTAGGTCTGAATCATTGGCAATTGTCATAGAAAACATCTTATAAGAATCCAATAAGCATATTTGAGGGTATCAGGAAGGGGCTTCAACTTAAGCTGTGAAGATGAAGGCATACCAGGAACTGTCTCATGAGATAGAGAGGGCGAAGAAGCGATGGAAGTAAGAATGAATGCATGCAACAAGTCGTCATATTGATCATCAAGTGGAAATGTGTCATATTTAGACTCATATTCCATGCAAACTAAGTCATACACATATGAGATCAATTCCTCTCTGTGATCAATAACTATCTCTTCTAAAGAAAAGTCACCCACCTAATTGAGGGTAAAGTGCTTTACATCATCAAATCCTATAGATTGTTTTACAGATTACATACATTCAATTCCATCGTCATATTTTCAAACGTTAGCTTCATTTTCCCACCCCGACAATTAATAAGGGCGTTAGATGTAGAAAGGAAGGGGTGACTAAGGAGTACTAGCATTTAGTATTAGGACCAACAACAACCTTGATTTCAAGCACAACAAAGCCAACCAAAAATATAAACTTCTCAACCATAATTAACACATCATCAACCATTCCCATAGGAAGCCCAATGTAATAGTTAGCCAATTGAAAGACTATTCTGGAAGGTTTAAGATTCCCTAGTCCTAATCTCTCATGGTAAGAGATTTACACTAGCACCAAGGTCAAGTAGGGCTCCGTGTATGTTATGATTACCATGGCAATTGAAATGGTGCAGCATTGTAGGTCCTTATACTTGATGAGAATTGATTAAAAATTATTGAACTCATGGTACAGGCTAAAAAGGCTCTTCTAGGAACATTAGTGGCCTACTTAATAGTGTATAATTCTTCAAGAAAGTGAGCATAGGGGGCATCTATTAAATAGCATCAAGGAGGAGAGTGTTGATCTTGACTTAGGAAGAAGTCTCCCTTATCTTGTTAATGTGGGATTGGGCCTTCCTCTCCTTAAGTTGGTTAGGAAAAATGGGAACATATTTGGAAGATCTAGGGGAGAAGTAGGAGTGGCCTTAGAAGGTGTGGAGTCACCAATAATTGAAGTCTCATCCTCATTGGATTCATCAACATCCTTAGAAAGAGGGGAATTAGATGAAAAAGTGGAGATATCATAAGAAACACATTCTTAGGAAGAGGGAAGAGTAGAAGATGGGGGAGGGGAGACATTCACATCATTTTTCCCCACATGTGTACCAACCTTCATTCTTGACCTAATATAGATCACGACATTGACTTTCCTTACATCATTAGGGTTAAAGGAGAAAAGAAGATACCTCTCAGGTTCACTTTGGGTTGACTAGGAAAAGTCCCTCTCTCCCTACTTGATATGACCAGTTGAGTAAATTGTTCACTCATGCACTTCATCATTCTCTCATTAGACTCTTTGATCTCTATCATTGTTCGCTCTATATCATCACTATGTCAATTTCATTTATAATGGGAAGGGGGCTATGATCGAGTAACAACTGTTAGGGAGGCCTTCTAGGTGCATTATATGCCCTTGAAATGGTGGCCTTTGATAAGAAGATGAAGAGGTGGTGCTTCCGTTGAAACTATCAACTTAAGCAATAGACATTAAAACATTAAGGTTGGTCTATGAGAAGTTAGGTGTTTAGACCACCTCGGAACGTATGTAGGAGAATAAGAGTTAAATTTTGGCCTTTAGAAGATGGCATTGACATGTATGTGCTCTTAGATCATGGCCAATTGTTGTACAAATAGTGGACAAGCACTTTGGGTATGATCATAGGCTTGACATTGTGAGCATCAGACCGCTTAGGGAGGGAGATATTATTTAGGGGTTGAGACAAGACTGTCTCGTTAAGCATGCTTTTGAGGGCTGTAAATCTTGCGTCAATGTAAGTAGGGTTTTAAACCACCTATAGTTCCTCCTTTTGCTAGTTATCCAAGTATCTAAACTCTCATCTCTAGTTGTTTCCCACTGTAAGTTTTTTCAGCAAGATCCTTTAGAAAATTGCATGCCTCTATTTCACTTTTATTTAAAAATCCCCTTGACACGTGGACTCAACCACGGTCCAGGTTGATTGGTAAATCTCCTTATATATAATTTGGTATAAACATCATTTCTCTAAACCATGGTGGGCGCCTTGGGCCAAAAATTTTTTAGAACTCTTGAAGCACCTCCAAAATGATTCCTTATGAAGTTGCACAAAATGGTTGATTTCATTTCCTAATTTAATCACTTTACTATTTGGGAAGTATTTTCTTAGAAACACCTATACAAATGTTGGGCACTAATTTGTCATATTTTACGTGCCTCTTTCACCTAATTTTAACTCGTTAATAATATAATCTTTAAAATTTTTGCTTCTTTTATTTACTTTTGGAGGTATTAAGTTCAACCAAGCAAGTACCATGAAAAGGAAGCAAAAGAGGAACAAAAGAAGAAAACAAAGCAGCAGGGTGATGGATAGAAAGGGGAGGCTGACGGCCATCGGTCAACCTTGTAGCCATGTCCAGGGAGTGCCAACGACCAGCCTATCTTAAACAAGACAGGCTGTCATCTAGGTGACGGCTGTGGCCTCCCTGCGTGCTATTTTGCCACGTTTGTTTCCCTCTTAAAAGGGCTTGTTTTGGAACTTTTTGGGGGGTTCCCTTGGCGATTTTTAGGCTAGATTTTAGGTTAGTTTTACAAATAAAAAACCTCAATAGGAGGATTAGATTAGGAGATTAGATTATATTTTGGGATTCAAGCTTTGGATTTCAAGTTCATCCAATCAAGCATAAGTTTTCTTCTCTTCTCTTTCTCTCTCTCTTTTTCATATGTTGTTGTTTATATTTTGTTAGTTTAATGCTACTGTTTCATTTTGTTTAGTCAAATGTTTAGTTTTTATTGTTAATCCCTGTTTAATTTGCTTGATTAGATTAGTTTAGTTTCTGTCTCTCTCTCTCTTTGTTTATGTTTATGAGCTTGTTTGCTAGCACAGGTTTAATTTGGATTTTTGTGTTTTTGTTGATAATTAGTGATTAGTTTTTTTGGTTTGGATTGCGATTAGCCTCTTGATGGCTAATTAGTCTTGTATTAGGCCTAATCATACCCAATTTATGCCTAATACTTATAGTTTTCTCTCATGCCCCCCAAGTGCTTGATGAAATGTTTAAGAGTGCTTTATGTATAGTTTTGGACAATTGACTTATGCTGAGATGTGAGGTTAATTAGCTAGTGTGGGAGAAGGGATAGCCCGCGATTCGGACAAGAGAATAGTTTCGATCCCAGCTATGTCTTAGGATTGCTAATTTGGTGGCTTAATTAGGTTAACCCCATGAAAATAGGTGGTTGGACTAATTAGGTTAGCTGATGACCCTCGAGAGGGCTTGGGTGATTTTCGGTGGTCAAATCAACCATCTCTAGTTTTCTGAGTAGACTGGGCATGTTAGGGCTCGTCTCGATTAATTAGTCCGTCAATTGGTCAAATCATGACTCCGAGCCTCTTTTCTTGTGTTTATCAGCTTAATTTAGGTTGCCTTTCTTTCCCTTTCACTTGGCCTAGATTGAAATACTTGAGTGAATCTTGGTACTTGAAACCAAACTCCCAGTGGATGACACCCCGAGTATTCGATGATAAACCCTGCACTTGGGGTTACAAATTTTAAAACTTGAATTCTTCCTGTCAACAAACCTATCCTATGCAATCATAGAATTTGCAGGGAGGCTTTGAATTCGATTCTTAGCTAAATCATTCAAGGGAAATGGAATGAAATGCAACCTCACAATATCTTGTGGAACATTTGGAAATTGCGTTGTAGAAGATCTACCAAGATAGTGCAGTTTTGATTAGAATTCTTTCGTCTAACAAAATTTTTAAGGTGAATGGTTACAAATTAAAGCATTTTCACCAAGAAGATCAAACATACCTCATGTATGAGCTCCAGTTGGAGGATCCATGAGCTATAATTGTGTTCGGGCAAAGACAATTGAAAAAAGGCACTAATTAGGGGCAACCTAATATTTTCAGGAAAGTTTACATTTAATTTTCACTATTTTTATTTTTAAATGCATTAGGGACAATGCATGAATTAAGTGTGTGTGTAGTTAGGGGGGAGGGTGCATCCTACATTTATTTGTTTTATCTCGCATTATTATTGTCTAAAAACAAAAAAAAATAGAAATTATTTTTAGATTCGTTTAGTGCCTCTCTTGTAAAATAATGCATGAATATGAGTCTATGCTAGGCTTTCTTGGGTAAAGTTTTTTTGTGTTTTCTTGTTTTTAGTTTATTCCTCTATGAGTGGGAATGTTTGAGCATGCTAATCATAATTCAAAGTTGTTCAAGTTGACCCTCATATAATTTTCTAATGAGTGACGGTCATGATTATCCATCTTGTTTCTTTTATCATGTTATGCTATCCGCCATGGAGGCAGTACAAGAACCTATTTTATTTTCCTAGATTATTGAATTAGCATAATGACTCATTAAAATTGTGACTTTTCTTGTCTTAAAAGAAAGTTAGTTTACGAACCTTTAAGTGGTACGACAATGGTTCTCTTTAAGCGCCTCGTGTACAAGGAAGAGCTGTGATGGAAGAGTTAACACCATTCAGGGTTGTCTACAACTCAAAATATGACAACAATAACTTATGAAAAAAACTAAACTCTTAGATTACCAACATGGGTAGGAGTAGATGGTTAGGCACCTTCTCCCCTTAAGTTTAGGTCTCAAGTTTAGCCTTATGCATGGAGTAATTCATATTGAGAAAGTCATGTCCTTTTAGGCCGAAATGACTCGAACTAGACTAACAAACAGAGAAAAAAAAATGCAGCATTAACTCCAGCACCACTATTCAGGTGAGTGACATGGAGCAATTAGTTTCTAAGACCCTATATGAGCCTAAAAAATGTGTACAAATACAGTTTTGAAAAGAAATAAAAGAGAAAAAAAGGTGACACAAGAAAGGAAAAAAATAAGAAAAATATATGTAATAAAATGCAAGGCAAGTTTACATTTAATTTGATTAGTTATCTTTGCATTTCAAGTGTCTTTATAGCCATAACGCACCTAAATTTTTTTGTTATTAAAATTTTTAAACCCCTTGATAGTGTATGCATGCTTAAATGAGGTGAATAATTATTGTTCTTTTTATCTTGGCAAAGGCATGTTATGAGACTGATGAAGAGGTGTTTGATGGTGTTGGATGTTTAATAGTTGTTCACTTATTGGAGGGGAAACTAATAAATTTTGAATCAAAATGATCTCAAAGAAGACGAATGTCTAATCTAAATTTCTTATTTTATGTGTGACTTAAAAGAAAGAGGGGTAGCTTTTAGGTTGAGTCTTAAATTTCTTTGCATGAGGACATCCAAATTCTAAGTGTAGGCAATTTGTTAGATCATAATTATGCATGTTTTTAATAATTATTTAGCTTCTGTTATACATATTATTTTGTCTAATTTACTTTATTTTATCTATTTTTTAGGTTAAAGATTATTAAAGTGAAAAGGAGCAAAAAAGATGTCAAATGCGAGTTTTATTTATTGAAGGACTTTTCAAGCTGATTTATCAAGTTAGTCAAAAAATAGTTATTTATGAAAGATATTTATTTTCATAATAATTTATTTGAAAACTAGGAATAAAGGATAACTAGTGCTACTTGAAGAAGAAATTGGATGACTTGGAAGAGAAGAAACCTTAGAAAATCCTAATTAAATTATTCATGCTATAACATCTCCTCCATGCCTCGCCGTCATCCCTTTTCTCACACGCGTCATCAACCCATGATTATCACCACACATCCATATTCACTTCATCACCGACAACACCACAACCATCACATACTTATCACCTTCACCATACATGTCACGCCTTCAACTTCACCCGCCACCTTTCACCTCACGATTTGACACACCATCAGGACTATCCATCACGCTCCCTTTTATAATCACTACAATCCATCATCACACACATCATAATAATCATCTTATCATCCCCTCATGCATCATTAGCACTTCCCACCAACACCATCTCCTCCCATCATCATCACCTACGTCGCACCCATCCAAGAGTATTATAGTCATAGTTTTATTAATTTAGAATTGATATTAAACACGAAATATGTAGATTTTATTTTAAGTGTATTTATTTTTAATATTAGTGAGTAGTTTTTTTTTCTTAGAATAATTTATTTGAAATCATGCTAAATTAACTATTTTAAAATAAGTTTTGGCTTTGTTGTCTAATTGATTTTTATTCCATGATTCTATAAAGATTTGTGTTTATTATTCATGATATTTATGTTAGCTTAACTAGAATGCATGCTAATTAATTTAATTAAAAATGATATGATGGTATTAAAGGCTTTAGTATGTATAATCTTCAGTCTCTTAGGCAAAAATATCACCTTAATTGATCATGGATGGCTCAAACCCATATGTTTTAATTAGCGAATTACTATACGTCTTTGTTAAATGAATTTGTCAGTAAATTGGTTACAAAGTGTTAGATGATTTTTTTTTTCAATGTTTAGTGCGCTAGTTTGATTAAATCCATGCGCTAGTATTAGGGTTATCAAAGTAGTAGAATTTATGATAGGGTTGGACCTAACTAAACTATAATCTAAGGAGATGGGGAAGCTTTGCTAGCAGGTGTCTTCCATAGTATTGCTCATGAAAAAGTGTGTGTTGATGATAAATATTAATTTACATGGTAGATATAGATTGTGCTGAGCGTTTTCTTAAATTTGTCATCTTTGACGATTATTTCTTTGCTTTTTAGGTGTTTTGTTTAGTTTGTCAATTTTAATTGTTAACGTATAGACTTCAATATTAAATTACATTCTCCCCTCCAAAAGTGGTCTTTTAGGTGTGTGTTAGTAATTCTAGATTCAGTATATTTTGATTTTCAGAATGATTTTATTTTCTGATTAATTTTCTATTTTGTTTTTGCTATGAGTTACCAGTTTGTTCGAAATTAGGTTTAAAACAGTTTCTTTTGTGCTATTCTATGTTTTGTACCACTATAGGGCTTATATAGAGTCCAAATCTACTAGAGTTTAATTTGCAAATTTTTGGAAATTGTTTGATGATATTTAACAATTATTTCTTGAATTTGATATGCACATGTTTTCAATTTAATAAATTGAAAATAATTTTTTTACTTTTTTCTACATTTTCATAGTTTGATTAATTATATAAAATTTGGTTTTATAATCAGATGAATTTGTTATTTACTTTTGTATTTATTTAAGTGCAATTTATTGGCTATTAAATTTTAGATTTTGTTTTATGTTAGTATTTTCTACAATTACTTTATGTATTTTTTTTCTATAAATAATTAGATATATTTCTGATTATAAATTTTAGTCATTGTAAGGATTTTCTATGTTTTTTTTATGTTAATTTTCTTCTTGTTATTTTCTATTTTAATTTTTAATTTAATATTGTTTGATTATTTCTAGATTTATTTTTTTTATAATATTTAGGTTAGGTATTTACGAATTTTTCTTAGAATTAGGCTGACAATATTTTGGAGTATTACTGAATAAATGTTTTAGGTTTTCTATTGTTTAATTTGATTTGTTTGAGCAATTAAAAGAAAAAGTGAAATATATTAAAGTACTAAATTTAATTGGATTCAAACTATCATGTTGTTATATCTTTCCTTGCGGGATCCATCAAAATTGCTTATATTATAATTTTGATTTATAAAAAATGTAGTAGTTTAATTTGTAGTTATATGACAAGCTTTGCGAATTTTGGCGTCGTTGCTAATGAAAGAAAATAAAATCGTTAGTTTTTATCTCTTTACTTTTGCTACTTTTATTATTTTGTTTTGGTTTTAGTGTTTTATTTTTAGAGTTTGCTCTCGTTTATGAGATTAAGGAGCAGTCGCATGATCGCAGATAAAAGGACCATACATTTGAGGAATTTGAAAGCAAAGTAAGTGATTCTGAATCTATACGCTCTGAATCGATAAGTTATGAAAATATTAAAGTTGAGGTGACTATTTTATGTAAACTTGCTACACCTAACTTGGAAACACAACCTTTGTCTATTACTTATCCTACATTGTATTGACTACTTAAACTGAGCCCTAAATTTTTAAATGTGTTACCTAAATGTCATGGACTGCCCTGTTAGGACTTATATCATCATATTAATGAGTTCATTATTGCATGTTTGACCGTGCAATCTAAGGGAATCACTCAAGACCAAATTAAGTTGAGAGTCTTTCTTTTTCACTTCAAGATAAGTGTTTGATTCTCAACAGGACAAATTTTTAGCACTTATTATTAGATTTTTACTCCTAAATAACCTTTAAAATTAGTTAATTAATCTAATTTTGTGTTTTGTAGGGTAAAATGAGAGAAAGATCCAAATAGAGGCCAAGCCCAACCTAAAAAGAGGAAGAAGTCTAGGGGTGAGCCAAATCTAGAAGGGCATGCCATAGGCTCCGTGGGGGGCATGCCAGAACCAAAGTAGAAAAATTGGAGGCAGAGATTTGGCATGGGGTGAGGAGCACGACTGTCCCAAACTCTGTAATTTTGTTTCCATTTAATGAAGATAGTAATGGAAGAGTAAAAGGGAACTTTGGGTACTTTTTAGGCTATTCTTTGTTTTTTAGCAGCTTTCTTTGTAGCTAGCTTGACTTGAACTCTCTCTCCCCTCTATTAATGCAAAATAAAAGTTTAAGCTGTAGAGGGATTTAATGGTAGATTTCTCATTTTCTCTCTCTATGAATGCTTAATACAACTCTCTCTCTCTTAAATTTCTTCAAAGACTCAATTTTTGAGCATCACCAATCACCCCAAACATGGCTTTGATGCTTGAGGGTTGTGAGAGGATTGGGTTTGGTTCTTAATCGATTAAAACCGTAATCTATCCCTCAAAACTCAAAATCTCTCTAGTAATTTTCTCCTTTTCTTCTTTCTTCCATTCCAACTATTACGTTAGTTGAGGTAGAGCAACTTGAGACATCATGGGTATTGAGCTCAATCAAGGCATTGAAGAAGGTGATATTGCTTATTCTTGATCGAGAATGCTTGATCATGTTTGGTAACTTTAGTCTTATCTTTTCATTGCCTTTGCTATAATCAGTATAGTTTAGCCTTGAAGTTAAATTTTCTTAGGGTGACCTTTGAGGTGAAATTTGGATATGTTGATGGGCCACGTCAAGCTCAGGTCCCCATTTCTTATGTGCTACATGTTTTCTAGGTGTTAGAGTTCATTAGTCAGATTAGGATTAGTGGTTAAATTGCTTTAGGAAATCGTTTTTTTAGAGTTATTAGATTTGCAGGTTAAATTCGTTTAATTGAATTAAAAATTGACAACATTGATATAGCTAAATCAACGGTAAACTACCCTTCATCTCAGTGAATGATAAAACCTCATACTTATCACTAAAAAATTCTATCAACAATAAGGCCAAAGATTTGTTATATTATTTGCGCCCTACATCATTCACTACATGAACTCAACTCCATAAAGCATTCTTAGAAATTTTTTTTCCCTACATCTAGGATTGGATCCCTTAGAAAAGAAACCTATAACATTAAACAAATGACTGAAAAAACTTTTCATGAGTATTAGCAGCGTTTTAGTAAATTATGTGCTAGTTCTCCCTAACAAAAATTTCTAATCAAATATTAATCCCATATTTATGAAAGTTTATTGCCTATTGATAGAAATATGATAGATACTGCTTGTAGGGGTCTTTAGTTGATAAGACTCTAGCTCAGGCTAGAGAATTATTTAATATTATGACACAAAATACTCAACAATTTGGAATTAGGAAATCTTAGGCAGATCAATGAACTTAGTTGAAGTTCATCTGTAAAGACCCAGTTATCTCAAATCACTACTATGTGAACAAACTCATCATAGGAGGTGTTCAGAAAGCAGTATTGTGTGGTATTTGTTATTTAGAGGGACATGCTACTGATGTGTGCCCTACACTTCAAGCAGGGATGTGAATGCTATATTTTCTAAAATATGACCCATACTCCAACATTTATGATGAAGGATGGAGTGACCACCCTAACCTTAGGTATGAACATAGGAAAACTCCCCCAGTTTTAACCAATCACCACATCAACCATCTACTCAAGATGAGCAAATTTCCTTTTAGAGCAAGTTATAGAAAAGACGAATCATTAAAAAAAGGGGATTGACACTAGGTTTCAGAATAAGGAGATAACCCTTAAACAAGTCCATGCGAGACAATCAACTACTGATACCATAGCTAACAACCTATAACCCCAAATGCAACATAGGTTGCCATCTCAATTTTTTCAAAACCCAAAGAAAAATGTTAGTGTCATAATACTTAGGAGTCGGAAGGAGTCCAAGGAGCTTAGCAAGATTAGAAAGGTAGACCAAGAAATAGAGGTCAATGAGCTGGAGCCTGACCAGGACCAAGATACCACTTCGATTGTTAAGGAAGTAGGCGAGGATACGAAGGAATGACCTTATGCACCATTACTACCTTTTCCTAGTAGACTGAGAGGGACAACCCCTAAAGTAAATGAAGAAAACTCAGAAATCTCAGAAACATTTAGCAAGTTATAGATCAACAATCCTCTCCTAGATGTCATTAAGCATATGCCTCATTAGGCTAAGTTCTTTAAAGAGCTTTGTACTACAAGCATAAATTTAAAGGAAACAAAAAAGTAAGTATGGAGGAAAATGTGTCTGCTATTCTCTAACAGAAGCTTCCACCAAAGTGTAAGGACCTATGTGTATTCTCTATTCCTTGTAAAATTGAAAATATTTGCTTTGATAGCATCGTGTTTGATTTAGGGGCTTTCATGAATGTGTTACATATGTCTGTTTATCATAAAGTGAATCTAGAAGAGTAAAAGAAAAGTGTTCTTATTATTCAGTTAGCTAATAGGAGCAATGCATACCCAAATAGAGTCTTAGGGCGTGTTCGGTAACAGCGTTTTGAGTAGCATTTAGCGTTTTGACTAAGTCAATACACTCATCAAGTAATTTTTAGTTTTCGGTAACATAGTGTTTTGACTAGCGTTGAAGTAGCGTTTAGCGTTTTAAGCAGTATTTGTGAAAAGCTAATAGTATTAACGTTTGGCATTTAAAAGTAGTGTTTCATATTTTTTTGCCAAAAAATATCCTTACGAAATTTTATATTTGGAAATTATCCATATCCTTTTTTGTCAATTTACATTAATCAGTTAACCCAACAGCTAAATTTACCGAACACATTTATTTCAACTGCTCATCTAAACAGCTATGCGCTAATAGCTAAATTGGAAATACTATCTGCTGTCCAAACAGCTATCCGCTACTTGAACTGCTAATTTTGCCGAACAGGGCCTTAGAGGATGTCTCAAGTCAATGACTATATTTTTCCTACTGATTTTATGTATTAGACATCGATGATACATGCCATGGTATTTTGATATTAGTCGGTAAACCATTTCTTAAAATATCTAGGACAAAAATAGATACGTATGGAGGAACACTAACTATAGAATTTTGATAGTGAAGTTATTATGTTTAATGCATTTAATGCCATGAGGTTTCCAACTGATGTGAATTGTCTTTTAGCACTTGATGTGACTGATGAATTGTCCTAGGATGTTTGTAAATTGTCTCATGAAAATGAATTTCTACCTGTGCTTGCTCAGGCTTTGGATTAGTTTGTCTTACAAAGTGTGGCCTACCTTATTGATAATGAGTTAGCTGACAGGATAAAGTCTTTGTTAGAATTGTATGCAATTGATAGGCCTAGGAAGCTAGAATTGCCTAAAAGTCACAATAAATTGTTACCCTCTCGTTTTTCACCTCAAAATTGGAATTGAAACCATTGCTTGAAAATCTTAAGTATGCTTATTTAGAGGATGATGAGGCCTTACCTGTTATAATCTCTAATGCACTCACATTTGAACAAGAGGTTAAATTTCTAGGGGCTTAGAGGACATAGTGAAGCAATAGGGTGGGTTTTAGCAAGCCTTATAGACTTAGCCTCCCATTATGTTGACATAAGATTATGGTAGAGCAAATGCTAAGCTTAGTAGGAGAGAATTTAAGGTAAGTGAAAAAGTATTGTTATTTAATTCAAAATTAAGACTCTTTCCTAGTATGCTCAATTCAAGATGGTGAGCATCTTTTGAGGTAATAAATACCTACATATACAGTACAGTTGAGATCAGAAAATTTTCTTCTAAGAAAATGTTTAAGATGAACGGTCACATATTAAAGCATTTTTGACATCAAATCTGGTTAGTGCATGAGATTTAGTTAAAGGACTTATGGGTTGCATTTGTGTTGGGCCAATAACAAATAAAAAGAAATG
Source organism: Lophocereus schottii (assembly GCA_002740545.1). NCBI lineage: Eukaryota > Viridiplantae > Streptophyta > Magnoliopsida > Caryophyllales > Cactaceae > Lophocereus > Lophocereus schottii. The sequence continues at coordinate 22,689 of NCQV01078670.1, read as the reverse complement.
GCATGGGTGGGAGGCAACCCATATTTTTAGGGAAGTTTGTATTCAATTTTTTACTATTTCATTATTTGGCATGCATTGCGTACAATGTATGAATTAAGTTTTTGGGGAGTGCATCCCACATTTGGTTCTATTGTGTTGCAGTATTATTGTCTAAAAAAATGCAAGAAGAATTTTTTCTTTCTTATAAGATAATGCATGAATATGAGTTTATGCTAGGATTTTTTGCTTAAATTGTTTCACTATTTTATCGTTTTTGGTTTATCTCCATGTAAGTAGGAACTTTTGAGTTGGCTAACTGTCATCTAAAGTTGTTTGAGTTGATCCTCATATATCTCTTTAATGAATGACAGTCACGATTATCCATCTTATTTGATCATCTTATATACTCGAAATAGAGGTGATGCAAGGATCTAGGTTGTTTTCCTAGACTACTAAATTAGTAGAATAACTCATTAAAATAGTGACTTTTCTTGTCATGTATAAAAAAAACTTGGTTTACCAATGCTGGTTGGTTCAAATGCTATGACATTTATTTCTCTTAAGCAGCTTGTGAGTGAAGAAGATCCGTACCATAATAGCTACGCCCAATTAGGGCATCTACAAGTTAAAACATGTTGACAATTGCTTATGGGAAACGAAAAGCTATTAGATTACCAACATGGATAGGAGTAAGTGCTTCAACACCTTCTCCCCTTAAGTTTAGTTCTCATGTTGAGCTTTATGTATAGAGTTACCATGTCAGAGAGTCATGATCCTTTTAGGCCAATTAATGACTCGAACCATTCTAACAAACAGAGATTAAGAAAAATAAAGTGTCAACTTCAATATCTCTATTTGGGTGAGTGTGAGATAAGGAAAATTTAATTTCTGAGACCCTATATGGGCCTCAAATGTGTGCACAGATGAAGCTTTAAAAACAAAGAAAAGAGGGAAAAAAAATGAAAAAATATATATGATAAAATGCAAGCCAAGTTTAGAATCAATTTGAATGAATTATCTCTGCTAGTTCAATTGTCTCTATAGCCATACCACGCCTCAATTTTTCTAATCTTAAACTTTGTAGACCTCTTGATTAGTTTATGCATGCTTAAATGAGATGGATGATTATTGTTCTTATTACTTATTGAAGAGATGCGTTGAGGCTAATGAAGAAACTCTTTGGTGGCAGTTGGATTTTTAGTGGTTGTTCACTTGTTGGGGGGAACTAATAAATTTTGAGTCAAACTGTTTTTAAAGCAAGCCAATGCATAGTATAAATTTCATATTTTATGTACAACTTTATACGAAAGAGGAGTAGTTTTAGGTTGAGTCTTAGATTTCTTTGCACAAGGACGTCCAAAGTTTGAGTATGAAGGAATGTTACATCATAGTTCATGCATATTTTTAATAATTATTTACTTATGTTATATAAATTATTTTGCCTAATTTACTTTGTTTTATCTATTTTTTAGGTTAAGGATTAATAAAGTACAAAGGAGAGAAAAAGACATCAAAATGCAGGTTTTATTTATTGAATACTTTTCAAGTCGATTTATCAAGTTGGTCCAAAAAATAATGATTCATGAAAAGTACACATTTTCATAACAAGTAACTTGAAGGCTAGGATTGTAAGATTACCAATCCTACTTGGAGAATAAATGATGACTTCGAAGAGAAGAACCTAGGAAAAACACTAGTTAAATCATTCATGCTATAAGATTCTCCTCCACACCTCACTTCATCCATATTCTCATACGCCTCCGTCAGCCCCATGATTATCACCATGCCTCCATCTTCTCTTCATCAATGACAACACCATCACTATCACCATCACCTTATCATCACCTTCACTACATATATCTCGCCTTCAACTTCATCCCGCCACTTCTTGGCTTGACACACCATTAGCGCTATCCATCACCTTGCCTTCTGTAATTGCTACAATTCATCATCATCAAACATCATAAACATCATCTCATCATAATCTCATGCATCAGCAACACATCCCACCAATGCAATCTCATGTCATCATTATCACCCAACTCGCATCCACCAAGGGGTATTGTAATCGTAGTTGTATTTATTTAGATTTGATATTGAACATGAAACATTTGTATTTTATTTAAAGTATTTTGATCTTTAATACGAATGACTGGTTGTTTTTGCTTAGAATAATCTATTTGAAACAATGCTAAATTAATTATTTTGAAACAAATTTGTACTTTATTATCTAATTGTTTTTATTCCATGAATTTATAATGATTTGTTTTTGTTATTCATGATGTTTATATTAGATTAATTAGAATGCATGCTAATTAGTTTAATTTAAATTGACATGATAGTTTAAAAGACTTTAGTGCATATAAACTTTAGTCTTTTAGGCACAAGTATCACCATAATTGGTCATAGATGGAACAAACCCATTTCTTTTAATTAGGAAATCGTTATAGATCTTTGTTAAATCAATTTGATACTAAATTAATTACAAGGTGTTAGATGATGTTTCTAAGGCTAAATACTCTAACTTGATATAATTCTTGCGTTCGTGCTAGGGTTATCAAAACTAATAAGGTTTAGACAAGGGATGGACCTACGTAAACTATAATCTAAAGGAAAATGAGGAAGATTCTGTAGTGGGTGTCTTCTGCAGTCTAGGCCATGAAAAAATCAATTTGTGTGTTGAAGATAAATGTTAATTTGTATCGTGGATATAGATTGTGTCAAGTGTTTTCTTAAATTTGCTATCTTTAATAATTATTTATTTTCTTTTTAGTTGACGTCTTAGTTTTGTCAATTTTAATTCTTAAATTTATAAACTTTAATATTAAATTACATTTATGCCCCCCAAAGAGTAGTCTTTTAGGGGTGCCTTAGCAATTTTATCTTAATTATATTTTATTTTTAGTGCGGTTTAATTTTCAAATTAATTGTCCATTCTATTTTTGCTATTAGTTACTGATTTGTTAGAAATTAGGTTTAAAATAGTTCCTTTTTGTGTTGTTCTGTATTTATGCCATTTTGGGGTTTAGATAGAGTCTTAAATTGCTATTATTTTGTTTAGGAAATTTTGGGATAATATTTCAGAAGTATTTCCTAAATTTGATATGTGTAGGTTTTTCCTTTAATAGATTTGAAAATTAAGTTTTTAATTTTTGGTTTTACATTTTAAGAGTTTTATTAAGCTTAAAAAATTAGGATTTGTAATCTAATTAATTTTGCCATTGATTTTCATATTTATTTAAGTGACCTTATTAGCTATTAAATGTTAGATTTTATATACTATAGGTAATTTCCGCAATTATTTTCTATTTTATTTTTCAAAAAATAATTAGATATATTTATGTCTTTATAAGTTTAACTATTTGCAGATTGTTAGTTTATGTGATTTCTGTGATTTTTAATATCATTTTTTTTGCTTTTTTGGTTGTATTTTAATTTTCAGTTTAATATCAGGTGATTATTTCTGTTTTCATTTTTCAAGAATACTTAGGTTAGGTATTTACTATTTTTATTTTAGAATTAGGGTTACAATATTTTGTTGTATTACTAGATAATTTTTAGTTTTTGCTTTAAAGTCGATTTGTTTTAGCAACTAAAAGAAAAAGTAATATATATATTAGAGTAGTAAATTTACTGGGTTTAGAATTTCTTGTTATTAGATATTTCCTCACAAGATCAATCGCTACTTGCCTGTACTATAAATCGTATTTATAAATGAAAGTAATGGTTTAATTTGTGGCTCTGCCACAAGCTTTATAGGAATTTTGAGAGATAGTGTGAGATCAAGCGTTAAGGTGTGTTCTAGACTCTATGTACAAGGAGAGTATGTTGGGATTGAAGATAAATATATGAGGAAGGTGACTCAAACACAAGCTAGATGAGAGTTAAAGGCATAGCATTATGAATGTACTTGGTTGAAGTTTATCTTTTATATTATAGTGCCTTTACCGATTGTTACTGATGGTTTTCCTCATGTTAAGAAGGGGTTTTCTATGTTAAATATGCAATGTTCCTTCTCTTTTTATGTGAGCTTGTATATGTGATACGTATCTATTGGATTCTCCTATACCCATCAAGAGGTATAGAAGCTAACGAAAAGCACTACGCTAAATGATAGCAAATTAATGTCATCTGCCGTAAGACTAGATTGATCTATTGAGTTATAAATGTTTGAGATAGGCTAAGCTTAATTGTGATTTGAAAATTAATTAACTACATTAAATTAACTAAGCACTCAACTCAAACTCAAAATCAATGCAAAGAAAGCATCAAAGGATTAGCCTAGCCTAATAATGTGCTGAATCAAGTAACAAAACATATGCTATTTAATCAGTTGAAAAATTCTATGGTCAATAATCAAATGAATTCTAAGCTTTGTTTCAAAATGAAACGAACAACCTCAAATCAAGTAAATAACCATTTCTCAAGGGTTCTGAAATTTTAAGTTACATGTTTCATATTATAAATTGGTCTTTCAGTTAGCAATCCTTTCTTAAGTATCACAACATCACGTTCAATCCTAGCAATGAAATAATGGGGTGCACTTTTTAGTTCTTCACCCATTTATCTAATTTGCGCGTAAGAATTTGATTAAGTTTCTTACAAAACCATATCCTACCTAAGATTGAATATATCCAAATCAACCAAGAACTAGCACATGGAGTTCAACTAGTAAAAATTAAACAACATTATTTAATTCGGCAAATCCCTAGGTTAAAAGAAGACTACCACTCATGATTAAAAATAATCAAATGGCACATCTCTAAATACAAGATCTATATAAAAGAAAAATTGAAGAGAAGAGAAGAAATGCTTGTTTGGGAGCTCGATTAAGGATCTTTCAACCTAGGCACATTATTCTTCAAATTTCCCTTGAACTCCACTTCTTCATCTTTTGACTCTCTAATACTTGATGGTTGCATGTAGTGATGGTGAGTTGTGGAGAAAAATATAGAAATCAACCTTCAAATAGGAAAAAATTAGTTAGCCAATGTCAAAACACCTAAGAAATAGAGTTGTTATGCAAAAAACGAGGCACCATGGCCAGAAGGGCAACCATGCACTAACCGCCGCAACCATGACAGACCATAGTCTTTATCCTGCCTACTAATGGTAGACTCTACCTGTCTTGGTTCAGTCTAGCTTTTTTCCTCACTTGTCCTGAAACCGCATAGAACCATGGCTTTTGGCACAATCTAAAAATGTTGGAGGATTTTGGACCTACTTTAAGTCCGTCTTTTATTAGCAAGGCACCAAATCATTAATCTACATATTTACCTTGAGTTTGCATAGCCAAAATATGCATAAATACACAAAACATGCATAACCCAAGTATAAGGGTAGAAATAATGGTCTAAATCACTCAAATGTGAACATTAATCCTCTAAAATGGCATTGAGACACTCATGAATTCCATGCAAATAAAACTTCATTACTCCTTCATGCTTAAACCATTGTTAGACCCAAGCAAAGCTAAACTGTAGTCAAACTGACAAATAGAGATGTATCTAGGAACAAACCTCCTCAGGCTAAGCATTAGGTAGCACATTGCAAACAAGAGTAATAATCAATGGCAATTGCAAATAGTGTTATAAATTAGTTCAATATAGGAAGAAGGTGAAAGTTTTTAAATAAGTTTGAGACCACAAGCTTGACAACAAACATGATGACCATAAAGTAGCAACAAAGCACATCATAGAAGCACATGGAAAAGAGTAGAGTAAAATGGATTGGTAGAATCTCATCTTTAAACAATGCAGTTGATTTCCGCTCATGTGCTTGAAATATGAGATTAGTTTACTTAAGACCCATTACAAAGATGTCATGTACCATATGCTTACCAAAACTTTCAAATTCTCCGTCATGCGGTTGTAATGTGGACATGATAGTCAACAGGACTTTAGATAATATAGTAAAGGGGAATAAGGATCAAGTAAAAGAGGTAGATGGACGTTTTGGGACAAATAGAGCTCATAGCTAAGTAGACTAAGGAGAAACCATCAATGAACCAATCAACCATGAAATACACCAACACTCCAACTAGGACAACACGACATATACACACCACAAGAAGGTCATCAATCGATATGACAAAGATTGAACTATATATAAGTCTCCAATGCCAATCACTTTTTTAAAGTTCTTTTGATTGTTTTTCAAAGTCTATTCTCTTTTTTTTTCATCCTTTTTTTCTCCTTATTTTTATGCCTTCTTTTTACAGAATCAACCAGCAAAAGGTAAAAGACATAGAACTAACAACTACCAACCTATAAACGAACCTATATGTGCATAATTTATAACAACAAGAGGGTAGCTCTCAAATATGCAATGCCATAATTCCCCTCACCAAGCTAATATACCATAGCAACCTAAATGTCATATGGCCCTAAAATCTACCCACAACATATTTGCTGTGATAATCGCTTAGTCTTGGCTTAAGGGTATAAATGTGTGTTTGGGCTAAAGGCTTTGATGAAGGGATCACAACAATGACTTGGCGCCGAGCTCAAAAGGTTAAGCAAAGGTGATTAATAGTCAAATTTAACATCTCGCCAACTATTTGGTTGTGTGGCTTTAGAAAGTCAAGGAATCACATCATTAAATATACCTGTGTGAAATACGGTTGAACAAGAGTCAAGACAAGTGCTAGAGGTACAACACAGAACAGCCACCTATATGAAAGAACAAGAGACTTGTGTAATTATTAGTCCAACAAAAGCTCAATGCCCCACAGGATGACCATAAAAATTACGTTGAGGTCAAGCAATGAAGCACATGCACCCACATTATGGCTAAGCACTCCATGGGGTAATAATGTAATATGGTTCTCTATCAGGGCCAGGGGTCAAAACATAGAGTACACTTTCACAAAACCTTCATAAAATTATCACTCTAAAGGCTTGCACATCATAAATCAATCAAGCATATAAAAGCTGTCTTGCCTAGCAAATCATCGCGGACGTTTGTTTCCTTTTAATGTTTGTTAAAAACCTAAGCCTAAATGCAAAACTAAACATGTCATACACCTTTAGGACCTAAGTCCTAGGCTAAATGCAAAATCTAAATTGAATGGAAAGAAATCAAGGATGCTATCCAAAATCTAAATGCATAATTTACAATACTCATGCCATGCTCAACATACCTAAATAAGTTGCAGAACATGTAAAATATCTGTCCCCCAAGCTTACACAACACATTATCCTTAATATGAACATTTAAGAGTTACACAAGATCAAAGCAAAAAGGACCAATGCATAATCACGCACAAAAGATATATAAAAACTAAGAGAAGGAAAAAAAATAAAAAGACAAAGAACCTTAGGTGCCTCCCAAGTAGCGCTTCTTCAAGGACTTTAGCTACATCCTACACAAGTCATCCATGGTAAGAGAGGTGAAAAACTAGAAAAAAAGAGACTTCATAACAAATGTCCCTCCTTTACCTCGTAACTCAAAATGAAAGTTTTGTAAAAAAAGGGACCACCAAAGACAAAATGAATGGAATTTCTTCTTAAATAATGAGCATCACTAAGCAGCTTGGTCTATAAAAATAATCATGTAGAGACGAAAATGATTAGATAAGCCACCGTCACAGTAGCCATACTTGACCTCCCAACTTAGATCCAACTCCATATCACCCAAAAGGGGAAAAGAAAGTGACACTTGCTTAAACCTATATCAACCACTCAAACAATCCTCATTAAAAAGCAAAGGGCATGTCTTTAACATTGTAGGTGAAAGCAAATCACTAGTTGAAGCCACCTTTATACTACTAATGTGTGTGTGTGTGTGTAGATTGCATTTCACTAAAAACCCGAACAAATTACGTCATATAACACTTAAGAATACTGAGTTAAATCACGAAATCTATGCCCCTAAATCTATTTAATATATCCCGCACACACTCTTGAATAATACTTTAATAGTCCCTATGTCTTTTTGGTGTCTCTTACTATTTCTCTTCCTCTAACAAATACATAAAATCACTTACACTATCATATATAATCTGCTTTTTAACTTCCTATTACCTGTAAATTATAAAAGCAAAGTTTGTCACTCTATCATATTATATGTGTGCAGTAATTCTTCTAAAACTATTGTGCTAACCATCTTTGTATAATCACAAAAATTGAACAAATGCTTATATGATTGATTCTCAGCTTAACACAACTTGTATAGTGGCTCACAATTAATGTTAATACCCAACATTCTGTCATTGTGTATAAGTCCTATGCAGAGTAGGCTAGAATGGAGAAACTATAAGAAATTTTCACTTATGACAAACTGACGACTCGACTGGAGAACTCTCATTGCAGAGGATATTGTAACACAAAATGTCCTACACTCACCCTGAGTTGTATGCTACCATTTCCTAGTTTGATGATCAAACTCAGTTTGTACCACATCTTTGGCGTTGAAAATTATCCTTTAACACCAATGATGCATGATGAATTCCAAGTGACCAAATAAAGGTATGCAATGCATGTAAATAAGCCCAATGGTTGTTGAAGACCAATCAATCCAAAGATGAACCAAGAAAGAGAGAGAATTTCTAATTAAAGAAAGCCTCTACCGGAGTCAATTCAATACTTAAAATAGGTAGCAAGAAGATAAATCAACCCACCCTCTAACCCTATAAAGCCTTGGCACTAAGGATTAGATTAAAGGGAAGACTCAAATCACCACTCTTCTAAAAGAGAGAAAGAATTTGAGAATTTTAAGAAAAACTAAGCTTCAAGCTCTCATGTCATTCATCAAGTTCGAATTTCATGATGGTAATTAGGTCTATAAATACCCAATGAGAGGGGGAATTAGCTCTATATTAGTGGGGGCGAGTGGCCCAATAGGAGGCTTATAAAAGATCCTAGAAAAATAGATCAAGATGTTTAAGATAATTATAGTCACTGTGAGCAAAATTTTATAGGATTTATCCTTCATCTTCTAGAGGGCATTAAGTAGGCTCTACTCCACCAATGGAGGTGCTGCCACTTGTTGAGACTCCCTTTATGTGTGAAGAATTATTTAATATCTATAAATTCATTACTACAACCTCCTAAATTAAGCCCATAATCAGAACCATATATTTTCTAATCGTGGACCAACCCTTACTTAATATTTAGCCCATAACTTCATCCAACTTAGATTTTGAGTGCGATTCAAGACTCATTGGAAAATGGACATCCAGGGATTCCATAAATGTATAATTTATAGAAATTAGAGCTCATTAGCTTAGTTAAATTTGAGGTAAAATTGAAGTAAAGTATTCTGCCTAGAAATTATAAATGAGCTAATGAGGTGATTTTGGGAGAATTAAGTGGTTAACTCCTTAGTTAGAGCTACTAATGGCNNAACCACCTTCCTTAATCCCACTTGGTCTTTTTAAAGGCCCCAAGTCAATATTAACCTATGGGGACCTAGTCTGTGAGCTAGGGTCAATATTGGGCCAACTTGGTTGAAGACCGTCACTAGCGAGAGTAGGCCCGAGCTCAAAATTTGCTCCATAACAACTACTCTCCCTTAAAGAAGATTTGTCGCAATTTTCATTCTCTTCAAGGTAAGAAGTGAGATCCCCAGCATTAATAGTGGCAGATAGTTGCTTATGCCCCAGGAGCTCAATCTTGTATGCATTCTCTCCCACTTTTTGTACCACATTGTATGGATCATCTCCTCTAGCTATGAGCTTGTTCTTTCTTCTTGAAGGGAACCCTTCCTTCTTTAAATGTTTCCACACAAGATCACTCGGGTTGAATTCATAATGTGAGCGGTTCTTGTTGGCCTTGTGCTTGTATTGCTAATTCACTTTCTCAATTTGTGCCCTCACTTGCTCGTGTACCTTCGTTATTTCTTTGCAGCCTTAAAACTCACCCTCGATTCTTGGGGAATAGCAATGAGATCTATGGGAGTAAGAGGGTTAAGACCACAGCACACTTCAAAGGGAGAGTGAGAGGTAACATAAGAAGGAGCCTATTATAGGCGAATTCGGCATGAGCAAGCTTGACATCCCAATCCCTAAAACTCTTAATCACCATACCCCCTAGTAAGGTTATGAGAGTTATATTTGTCACTTCCATTTATCCATTGGTTTGAGGATGATAAGTAGTTCTAAAGAGTAACTTAGTTCCCATGAGTCTCCATAGGGATCTCCAAAAGTCAGATAGAAATTTGACATCCCTATCTGACATGATGGTTCTTAGAATACAATGGGGCCTCACAATTTCTTAAAAGAAAGTCCACAATGTAGGTAGCATCATCACTATTGTGGCATGCAATGAAGTGAGCCATGTTAGAGAATTGATCCACTACTACCCTGATAGCATCTTTTCCCCAAATGGTTCCTAGAAGGCCTATAATGAAGTCCATGCTAATGTCATCCAAAGGCCTTGAGGGGACCAGAAAAAGCGTTTAGTGACCTTGATGAAAATGATTCTTATCCATGTGATAAATGTTGCATCTTGAGATTGCCTTATGAACATCCCTACTCATCCTGGGCCAATAAAAATGATATTTGGGTGTCTTAAGGTCTTGTTAATGGCAAAATGATCGATTAAGGCTCCTCCATGGGCCTTCTTGACTATTAAGTCCCTTGGAGGACTTTTGGGGATGTAAAGCTTGTTGTCTTTGAAGAGGAAACCATCTTATAGAGTGAAAGAGCCAAAGTTAGAAGGATTTTCCACCACTTCATTGAAGTCTTCATCCTTATGGCATAAAGTTTTGATGGAATGAAATCTAAGAACCTTGGCTTCAAGGATCGAAAGGAGAGAGTATCTCCTTGATCAGGCATCGACCATAAGATTTTGTTTCTCACTTTAATGCTTAAAAGCGAAGGTGAGAGATTGAAGGAACTCAACCCACTTGGCATGTCTTGAGTTTAACTTGTGTTGACCATTTGATGTAGGACAATGCCTTTTGATCTAAATACAGCACAAAGGGCTTGGGCTTAAGGTAATGACTCTAATGTTCCAAAGCCCTAACAATGGTATAGATTTCCTTGTTATAGGTGGAGTAGTTGAGCCTCAAACCATTCAAATTCTCATTAGAGACAGTTAAAGGGCGCTTAGCTTGAGTGAGAACTGCTCCAATCCTAACACCACTAGTATCACACTCAACTTCAAATAGAAGATCAAAGTTGGGAAGAGCTAAGATATGAGCCGGACAAAGCTTATCCTTAATGGTTTCATAGGCCCTTTAGGTGGAAGGCTTCCTTTTTTCATGCATTTGGTTAAAGGCCATGATAGAGCTAAAGTCTTTAATGAACCAACGATAGAAATAGGGCAACCCATAGAAGCTTCACACTTCTGTGATGGAGGTGAGAGTAAACCAACCCTTCATAGCCTTAACTTTAGATTCATCAACTTGAAATCCCTCACAGGACACAACACAGCCAAGAAGATGACTTGAGAAGTGAATAGTTCACACTTCTTAAGCTTCGCATATAACTTTTGTTGCCTCAACACTTGGAATATTTGAGAAAGATGCTCTACATGAGACATGTCATTATGACTATGCACCAAAATATCATCAAAATGCACCACAACAAACTTCTCAATGAATAGTCTTAAGACCTGATTCATAAGCCTCGTAAAAGTGCTCGAACCATTAGATATACTAAATGACATCACAAGCCACTCATACAACCTATATTTGGTAATAAAGCTGTCTTTCCATTCATCTCCTTCTTTCATTCTAATTTGGTGATAGCCACTCTGAAGGTCAATTTTGGAAAAGATCTTGGGCCCATATAACTCATCAAGCATATCAACCAATCGAGGAATATAGAATCAATACTTGATGGTGATGTTGTTTATGGCTCTAGAATCAACACACATATGCCAAGTGCCATCGTTCTTAGGTACCAAAAGGGCACGAACCGAACATAGACTCAAGATCTCCCTAATGTACCCATGATCAAGCAACTCTTGGAGTTGTCATTGAAGCTTTTTTGACTCATTAAGATTGCACCTGTAGGCATACTTGTTTGGCAAAGGAGCATTTGGTAGGAGATTAATTTGGTGCGCAATTTCTCTTAAAGGAGGGAGCCCCGGAGGTAAATCATTGGGGAATACATCCTCAAACTCTTTTAATAGTGATTGAGCTAGGGGATGTGTGGGTTTCACTCCTTCACTTGTGTTTGAATCTACCATAATTGAGGCAAATAAAGGCTTGCTGTTACTAATGGCTTTCTCCATCAATGTTTCACTCATGAATAGGATTTTTTCACTTCCCTTCCCCAGTTTAGATTTGACGAGCTTAGGTGGAGTTAGGGGTGTCAAAGTAAGATTTCAACCCATGTACTTGAATAAGTATTAGCATGCCGATTATGAATCACGTGATTACCAAATAGCCAAGGCCTACTAAGTAGCAAGTGACATACATCTATAGGAAGGACATCACTAAGCACTTCACCACAACATGGATCAATTGAAAATACAATAAGTGCTTCTTTAGAAATGGTCACCTTGCTTCTTTGTTTGAGCAATTAGAGAGAATAAGGGGTGTGATGCACTTTAGTGGGTAATTAAAAGCTTGTAAATGAGTGTTGTAAAAGCTGCATTAGTGCAACTTTCCCCATCAATGATGAGCTCACACACCTTACCTCTAATAGTGCATCAGGTATGGAAAATTTGCTCCTTTTGGCTTGGTTCACAAGGAGCCTCTTGGATATGGAGTGCTCTTTGAATGACCAAGAGTTCACCCACATCTAGAGTGATTAAAGTTTGATCTTCATCCTATATTTCCTCTTCACTGATAGCTTCTTCAATAACTTTAATTTCTTCCAATGCTCTAATGGTGAGAGTCCTTTGATTAGGAAAATCCACTTAGAAGTTCCTATAGCCATCACATTTGAAACACTTTTTACTCTCTAATCTCTTTGGTGGTTCACTAGCAATCCCTTTACCCTTGTCAAGAGATTCGATCGGTGTAGTGCTAGTGATAGCTTTGTTGGGGGTAAAGTATTGGGGGTACTCAAAGGATGAATAGAAGAAGTGATTTGAAAGGGTTTTTAACCCTTAACTTACAACTCCTCCTTGATATCTAGGTGGCACACACTATCAAAGGACAAGTAAGATTGTAGAGCCACCTTGTTAGCAATGCTAGGAGATAATCCTTTAATGAACATAGGAATCTTGAGGTTGGGTTCTTCATCCAAGCCGAACCACATTTAGAGTTGTTCAAACTCCCTAGTATGCTCCTCTACCTTTATATTCTCTTGGTTGAGAGGTGTAATCTTGTTGTAGAGTTCTTGTTTGTAAGAAGGAGGTAAAAATCTCTTGTTCATGCTTCTTGAGTTTAGACCAAGTCTTGATTTTGGATTTGGCTTCTCTAGCCCTACTCTTCTCCAAACGTTCATACCATAATGAAGGACACCCCTTCATCTTAAGAATGGCCAATTTGAAGGCATTCTTATCATTGTAATATTTGCGTTGAAAGCTCTCTCAAGGCCTTGAACCCAATCAAGATAGTTCTTCATCTTAAGCTTGCCATCAAATTCCACAACCTCAACTTTGAGATCCCAAAGGTCATCCCTTTGATGCCTTAGATTTCTTAGTCTTCCTTCCTCATCATTAAAGTTTTCATAGGAGGAAGAGTATTCGATGCCAATAGGGTGAGCATTGTAGCCTACTGATATAGGTATTGCACATTGTATTCTAGTACTTGTGCAACCTCTTGAGTGAGCTTCCTTATTTGCTCTTGAAGCTCTACAAGGACCCTATCTATCTCATGGGCTTGCTCAAGGGGAATGTTCAAGGGGTGAGAAGGATTGCCCTCACTAGTCATGGTTGATGGAAAGGTGAAAAGAGGAAAAAGGAGGGGAAAATAAGGGAGGCATAGGCGTGCTGAAGGGGCATAGGCAGGAAAACGACAAAAATAGGAGGGGGCATGGTCGTTCTTAGTGGGACAGGGGGCCGTGCCAAATCTCTGATATGGGACTTTTCAAAGTGCAGCATTTTGGAATGGGCATGCCAAGTGACACATCGCAGAAGTGTCAAATTCTGGTTTCGTGTTTTTGGCCTTTTAATGAAGTTTTAAGGACGTGTTTAGGTTGAGGATTGTGTTTGGGCTTTAAATAGGGTTCTTCGTGGACTAGATAAAAGATTTACAAAGGAAGAACTAATGATAAAATAGTATAGAAATGGGAAAGCTTTAAGTAATTCCAACATAATAATTGTTAGAATGGATGCTTACCAAGAGATAGGATCATTGTGTGCGATACAAAATGACATGTGATGAATTCCATGTGACTAAATAAAGGTATGAAATGAGCCCAATGGATGTTGAAGACTAATCTCTCCAAAGATGAACCAAGACACAGAGAGAGAATTCCCAAACAAAGAAAGCCTCTAATGGAGCAGATTTAATACTTGAAATAGGCAGCAAGAAGATAAATCAACCCACCCTCTAACCCTCTAAAGCTTTAGCACCAAGGATTATATTAAAGGGAAGAACCAAATCACCACCATCCTAAGAGAGATAAAGAATTTGTGATTTTAAAGGAAAATCAAGCTTCAGGCCCTCATGTTATTCATCAACTCTAAATTTTCATGGTGGTAATTAGGTCTATAAATATCCAATTAGAGGGGTCATTGGCTATACATTAGTGGGGTAAGCGGGGCCAATAGAAAGCTCACAAAATATCCTAGAAAAATAAATCAAGATGCTTAAGACAATTATAATTACTATGAGCTGTATTTTACAGGATTCTTCCTTCATCTTCTAGGGACGCTTGGGTATGCTCTACTCCACCAATAGAGGAGCCACAACTTATTGCTTCTTCCTTCATGTGTAGAGAATCATTTTATGCTAATTAAACTCCAAAATTACTACTGTAACCTCTTTAATTAAGCCCATAATTAGAACCGTGCATTTTGCAATCCTAAATTGACCCTTTCTTGATATTTATGCCATGAATTTCTCCATGCTTAGATTTTTAGTACAATTCAAGACTCATTGGAAAATAGACATCCAATACTTTCCATACATTTATAATTTAGAGAAATTAGAGCTCATTGGCCTGGTTAAATTTGAGCCAGAAATGAAGTGAAGTGTTCTGCACAAAAGCCGTGAATGAGCTAATGAGGTGATTTTTGGAAGCTCAAGTGGTTGAGTCCTTATTTTGGGCTACTAATGGGCCAACCACCTTTCCTAATCCTACTTGGACCTTCTTCAGGGCACCAGGTCAATATTGACCTAATCCTTGACCTAGGGTTAGTATTGGACCAACTTGGTTCATCACCCTCACTAGTGACAGTAGGTCCAAGCTTGAAACTTGCTCCACATCAACCAACTACATGGGGTCGTAACCTTACAATGAAAAATAGACACCTCTTTCAAGTAATAATGGTGAATCCATCCAACCCAAAGACAATGAGAGGTAGATTGTGTCTGAAGAAATTAGTGTATTCCTCCTATGATCCATGCTAAAGCTTCGCAGTAAGCATATGCAAGTCTTGTTCACCATTTGTAACACTGCCTTAGGTAATAGAAACATTTTACCTCAATATGTAATAACACTTATCGTAATGGAATTGATGAGCTGAATCTTACTATTATATGATATTTTTTTCACTAGCCAGGGCCTTATTCTTATAACTAGTCTATCAACTAGCAATTGACATTCCTGTTTGTTAAGCTTGTTGGATCTGACAAGCACCCCCAACTGTCTAAAAGTTGATCCTATTAGAAATTTGTAGCTGTCAAGAGTTGTTCTCTAATTATTTTTTTTTAAAGTTCTAGCCATAATTATACGTGATTTCTCAAGACTGACACCTAAGCTGTAATAGCCCAATCCTAAATCGTGGTTATTTATTTAATTAAGTCCTGTTAGTAATTTTCTCACATTTGTTTAACGCATTCAATCATCTTGATTAGGAAAAATTCATTTGGGCCCTCACTTTGCAATTCGGGTTTTTATTAACGCAAAATTTTGAGAAAATTGATATTAGGCCTTGATAATTATGATTTAAGTGATTAAATTATTTTTCCATAACCTCACAAAAATTTAAATTTGAGATACGTAAAAACTTTATCGCAACGGAGCATTTTATTACGGAGCCTGATTCATTTTGGGCCCAACTTGAAGCCCAAAAACTTATGCACTTGAGTTAGCAAATTGTTAATTGAAATTACCATAAAGGACCTTTTTATGCATAAATATCATCCAAGTATTGAGATAGCGTCAAAATAATTTTCCAACAAGATATGTATTAGATTTCTTCTTACCCTCATCCACACATTTCCCTCACCTCCCCTCCTGCTTAACCACCGTCATCTCTCTCTATTTAAGCTACAGGTAAGGTAAGCCCTAACCCTCAACTTGTTGATTCTTACTTTTAAGTTTGATTATGTTGGGTTGAGTATTGACCATGTCATTTTGATAGAAACAAGAATTATTTTGATGTTTTAATTGATTGGTTAATCTTAAAAGCAAGTAAAGATTAAGGTTGTTCATGATAATGCCAGCTTAAGTTAAAATGATGTTTATGGATTATTTTATAGTTGATTTGGTAATTTTGGCCTTATAAATGATTATTGTGGTGTTGGTTTGGTTTTAGATGAGTTAAAGGTCAATCTTATGCTAGGGTTCAATGATTATGTGTGGTTTAGCTTGCTCTTGGTATCATGTATGTTATTTGTGTGTACTTGGATGAGAGATGAATCTTTGATGTGTCATTTAACTGGAAGATGACTTGGTGTGATTCTTGTAAAAGGGATAGATTATAGGAATCTTCCCAATAGATTTTAAGAGGTCATTTTGCCCATCTCTGCAAATAAGTAAGCTTGTGGATGTGTTTTGAGTAATTTTGAAAAGAGAAGAATTGAAAATTAGATGAAGATGATTATGGAGTAAATTTGAGTAACATAGCTATGTAAGGTGATGTTATGGAACAAATCATGGCTTAGTAACTTTAAATAGTGATTTTAGAGGGGAATTATGCAAAGAAAAGATTGGAAATCATGGACAGTAGGGTTGTGAACAAACCAAAAATAGGTGTCTCTTTGCAATTAAATTGGTTTAGCCCATTCAAAAATTGTGATTATTGGTGGGTAGATAGATCCATGAATTATCTTTCAAATGCCTTTTGAATTCCTTCATTCTGAGTTGTGTCGAAAAAGTTATGGCTGTTTTGCTAATACTACACAAGATAGACCAAAGTTGTGCATAGTGGTGTTCTAGCCCAATTTTGGGAACCCTATTGTGGAAATTATGTCCTACACTGTGAACGTAAGTGTTGTGGGACTTCTTATGATTTTCATATTGGGATTTTATAGCTCTGTTGGAGGTCGGGGGTGAAAGATATGGACTTTCTAAAGTAGACCTTCAAATGGTAATATGAGGGAAGAGAGAAATCATAATATTTGGCAATATTATCAGGAGTTTCTATATAGTTATGGATATTGCAAAGAAATTACAAATTTTAGTGAGTTTAACAAATTTGATTAAGCATGGAAGCTCACTTGGGTTGGAAAACTGAGTTAAATGGGCATGAGAATGAAATTTAAGAAGTGGGGACAGTAATGACACAAGATCAGGGTCTATTAGGGCAAGCTAAGGTTATATGAGTTTTTGTGAACCTCACAACATCCCTCTTGGTATTAAACCTTTTATTATCCATTTCATGAATATCAAAAGTCCATATTCCATTTATATCAATTAGAGTCTTTCCATTATCAACTCAATTAGTTTATTTTGTTCTATTTTGCTCTAATTTGTTTCACTGCGAGTTCAATCACCCTAACTTATTTGGTTTTCAAATCATTTTAGCATAACTTATCTTATATTGAATTGTTTGAATCATGGATACCCTTTTAATTAATTAATTTCCATTAAATTTACAAAATATGGGGGTGAATGTTGGTTACTAACAGCATATACCTATAATTATGTTTCTTAAGTAGAAATGGGGCCTAGTCTATCATTTCCCACAGTGCATAAGTATTATCAACCGATATTGCATTTTAAAGACTTCAGGTATGTTTATTATATGTATCTTTAGAAATCGGCATGTGTTTGTCAAAATTTTTAATGTCTTGGTAAGTGCATTAATGAATCAGTTTAATCAGTGATTTCTCATATAATTAGTGATCCCATTAGTTATCAATTACAGAGTATTGCCCTTCAGTTAGTTGCGTGGCTTCAGGCTAGGTCCCCTGATTGGCTTGGCAGATGTACACCTATCTATGGATCCTAACAATATCAAAGGCATTACTATTATATAATAACTAGCAATACAATTGTACATGTATCTCATTCACTGTTTTAACTTAAAATGAATTGCAAAGTCGGTGACCAACCACTTTTTACAGTGATCATTTAACAATACAAGAGTGCATGTACTGGGCTTCGGCTCATAGTTCAAAATGTTCTTCATGTATTGTTTTATGCAAATGCTAAGTGAATCGCTGAAGAGAATACGTTGAGCAAGGGAATCTGCATGGATCAACAATATATCTAACTCTTTTAAGTTTGAGCCTATAGTACTTTGCGACCTAGGACCAACATTTGCATTTAAAGAAAACATGGACCTCCCAGCAGTCAATGTTGTGAAAGTACTACAAGAGAAATTTATATAAAACATCAGGGTAAAATGATGGGTACATTGATGACAAAATGATCTTTTGGATCATGAAGACCTTCTTTAACATCTAATGAGATGACATACATCAAAAGACTCTTGAAAATAAACTATTGGAATCGACAGAAAAGTTATGCTAATAAAAGAAGGAGATCCCTGAAGTTTCATATAGATGATAAGGTTTTTAAGAAAGTTTCACAAACTAAGGGTATAAGGAGGTTGAAATGCAAGCTAGATCTATTAGACCATAAAAATTTATTGAAATATTGAATCCTATAGCTTGTCGAATAGATTTACTTATATAACTCAAACACGTGCATAACATGCTCCTTACCTTATAACACAGGCAGAATCTTTTAGATCCTAACAACTCTCTCTTAACCAAAGTACATTTTAGATCTATTGCAGTCAATAAGGGTCTAGTGTTTGAATAGCATCCAGTCCATATACTAGATTGTAGGATTAAGTAGCTACGCATCAAGAAGATACCTCTAATCAAAGTATATTGGGCAAATTATACCTCCACAGAAGCCACTTGGGGAAATCGCGGATGAGATGCAAGCCAAGTACCCACATTTATTTGAAATAACCTTGTATGTTTTGTCAAAGCTCATAAGTTTTGAAGACGAAACTCTTCCAGGGGGGAAGGTTGTAATGGTCCGACCTTAAATCATGATTATTTATTTAATTAAGTCATATTATAATTTCTTTGCATTTATTTATCGCATTTAATCATCCCGATTAAGAAAAATTCAGTTGAGCCCTCACTTTACAATTCGGATTTTTATTAACGTAAAATTTTGAAAAAATTGATAGTAGGCCTTGATAATCAGGACTTAAGTGATTAAATTATTTTTCCGTAACATCACAAAAATTTAAATTTGAGTTACATAAAAACTTTATCGCAATGGAGCGTTTTATAACCAAGCCCAATTAATTTTACGCCCATCTTGAAGCCCAAAAGCTTGAGCACTTGATTTAGCTAAATGTCATTATGTATATCTAATAGAAATTACCATAAAACCCTTTTTATGCATAAATATCATCCAAGCATTCAGATAGCATCCAAATCATTTTCTACCAAGATAAGTTTTTTCCCTGCTTTTTTCCTTGCTTGTCTTGAAACCTCATAGACCATGGCTTTTGCGATGATCTAACCATGTTTCGGGGCTTTGGACCTACTTTAATTCCTTCTATTATCAGTAAGGCTTCAAATCAACAATCTACATATTTAGCTTGGGTTTGCATAGCCAAAATATGCATAAATACACAAAACATGCATAACCTAAGCATAAAGGTTGAAATAATGGTCTAAATCACTCAAATATGAACATTAATCCCCTAAAATGACATTGAGACACTTATGAATTCCATGCAAATAAAAATTCATCACTCCTTCATGCTTAAACCGTTGTTAGCCCCAAGCAAAGCGAAACTGTAGTCAAACTGACAGGGGGAGATGTATCTAGGAACCAACTTCCTCAGGCTAAGCATTAAGTGGCACATTGTAAACAAGAGTAACAACTAATGGCAACCGCAAATAGTGCTTAAATTAGTTCAATATAGGAAGAAGGTGGAAATTTTTAAATAAGTTTAAGACCACAAGCTTGACAACAAATATGATGACCATAAAGTAGCAACAAAGCACATCATGGAAGCACATGAAAAAGAGTAGAGCTAAATGGACTGGTAGAACCTTACCTTCAAGCAATTTAGATCATTTTCGCTCAGGTGCTTGAAAGATGAGATTAGTTTACTTAAGACTCATTACAAAGATGTCATGCACCATATGCTTGTAAAAACTTTCAAATTCTCCACCACCAGATTGTAATGTGGACATGATAGTCAATAAGACTTTAGATAACATAGTAAAGGGGAATAAGGATCAAGTAAAGGAGGTAGACGGAAGTTTTGGGACAAATAGAGCTCATAGCTTAGTATACTAAGGAGAAACCATCAATGAACCAATCAACCATGGAATACACCAACACTCCAAACTGCGATAACACGATATATACACACCATAAGAAGGGCATCAATCGATAAAACAAAGAATGAGCTATATACAAGTCTCTAATACCAATAACTCATTTCATGTTCTTTTGACTCTTTTTTAGAGTCTGTTCTCTTTTTTTCATCCTTTTTTCTCCTTACTTTTGTGCCTTCTTTTTAGAGAATCAACTAGCAAAGGGTAAAAGATACGGAACCAACAACTACTAACCTATAACCAAACCTATCTGTACACAATTCATAACAACAAGGGGGTAATTCTCAAAAATATGTAATGCTATAATTCCCCTCATCAAGCCAATATACCAAACCAACCTGGATGTCATACGACCTTAAAATCTACCCACAACATATATGATGTGATAATCCCATAGTCTTAGCTTAAGGATATGAATGTGTGTTTGGGCTAAAGGCTTTGATGAAGGGATCACAACAATGACTTGGCGCTGAGCTCAAAGGGGTAAGCAAAGGTGATTAATAGTCAAACCAACATCTTACAGGCTATTCGGTTGGTGTACCTTTAAAAAGTCAAGGAATCACATCATCAAATATACCTGTGTGAAATGCGGTTGAACAAGAGTCAAGATAAGTTCTAGGGATACAACATGGAAGAACCACCCATATGAAAGAACAAGAGACTTGTGTAATTATTAGTCCAACAAAAGCTCAATGTCTGATGAGATGACCACCAAAGTTACAACGAGCTCAAGCAATGAAGCACATGCACCCACATTATGGCTAAGCACTCCATGGGGCAATAATGTAATATGGTTCTCTATCAGGGGTGGGGGTCAAAACATTTCACAAAATCTTCACAAAATTGTCACCCCAAAGGCATGCACATCTTAAATCAATCAAACATATAAAAGTTGTCTTGCCTAGAAAATTATCGTTGGAGGTTTTTTTTTAATGTTTGTTGAAAACCTAAGCCCAAGTGCAAAAGTAAACATGTCATGCACCCAAAAGACCTAAGTGCCGAGCTAAATGCAAAATCTAAATTGAATGGAAAGAAATTTAGTATGCTATCTATAAGACCCCGCAGTTTCGTTTTCCATTAAGCTAACTAAATTTCCTTTTTACGTCTAAATTCGTATTTTTAGTAACTGTATGAGTTAAATTATTATCGTTGAGCTTTTGAGAACTATAATTTCATTAAAGACGAGATTATTATTGCTATTATTGATTTCAAAATCAATTCGTGCCATTATGCCTTTAAATGATATCGATAGTTTAATTTAGTCGTTATTCGATTTATTTAGTCGTTTCCTGAAAACGATTAGGTTTTTAACCTTAGAATTAGTTTCGGGGTTTAATCAAATCGAACTTTGGCACATATGGGAATGATTTGTCGATAGAAGTTCATATTGTCGATTTGGGTTTAGAGGATGAAGGTCAAAATCAGACTAGCGACGATATTTATTGAACAACTTAGAATAGACGAAATGGGAGGGCATTTTTATAAAAAGGCGCGCCTGGCCCCTTTCTTCTTCATTTTCCTCGCGTGAACTCGACGAGCCATCCCTCTCTCCTCTCCTCTTTGCTCTGCGTATCCTCCTCCTCTTCAGCCACCATGAATGCAACCGCTAGCTCCCTCCTCACACCCATGCATCGCCGGCGAGACTACGGTGGTCCCTGTGGGCAGCCAGTGCCGCGACCCCCAGCAGAAGAAAGAGAGAAGCGAAGGAGTGGAGTGGCGGTCGGAGGCGATGCCGGTAGGCCGCAACGACAGCCCCAAACGCCTTCACCATCCCAATCTCATCCCAACCAAAGAGACAGGGAGAGACTAAGCGAAAGAGAGTGAGGGAGCACAATTGAGAGGGGGATCAGGATTGAGACCAGGGGTCGACGGCAGTGAGAGTCTCCGGTGGGCATCACTCCGGTGGCCACCACAGCAGCTAGAAACCACCAGCAGAACCGGGTCTAGGGTAGGCTGATTCAGGTTCGTGCGGGCTAGGGTTTCGGCCGCAGTAATTAAGCATGCATGGTGAGTTTCGAACACTCTTCCCTCTATGAATTGAATCCATGCTTTATTCCCTTCGAATTGTGTCTGAAACTATCAAAAATTACAAGTTAGGGTTTGTGTGTTTTGGCTGATCGAGTCACGCGTGAAGGGCGGAGGAGTACCCGATTG
>NCQV01078658.1:27936-41066 GCA_002740545.1 Lophocereus schottii | reverse complement strand
ATTTTATGACTGCCAATGAGCAATTAGATATCCTAGCCTACTTATCCCAAAATTAGGGCTTGCTCAAACCTATGTGATGCTGTAGAAGTTAGAAACCAATAAAAGAAATAATTAAATGTAGAAGAACTAGAGACAAAGAGAAAGGAAGAGAAAAACAAACAGAAAATCGAACAAGGGTTCTTTCACAAAATTGGTAAATGATATTTATAGGATCCTTACAAAGAAAAATTGTGCTAGATACTATGACCTTCAAGGTGGCTACCATGAAGTTTCTAAAGCTAAAAGTATATCACCCTAGAATGGAGGGAGGCGAACAGGGTGATGAATAAAAATTAAAACTTAAGCAAACTTTTCATCATTTTTAATACTAATATGCCAAAGTCACAACAAAAAACTGTGATAACTTGTCACCAATATCAATGTTAAGACTTTGAAAAAAATGAAATGTAGAAACAAAAGAGACAAAGTATATGATATGTTTATGACTCACCCTTCCAAATAGGGCTAGGCACCACCTAAAACTCTTCTTCTCTTAGAATTTAACTCACCACTTCTTGTTCACTAGAGTAAACACCAAGTACTTGGGCATTACACGCTTTCTTGAGTTCTTTCAACACTTAACTAAACAACTCTTAGCTAAATTACTCACTAAGAAATGTCCTCCCTGAGTTGTCTTTTTATGAAAGAAGTTTTATAAGTATTCTTTTTGTTGTTCGGCTTCAAAACCAAGATCTTATTTGTTAAAAGACACACATCGAGGACCAAGTAATTTATCTAAATTTTCTTGCCCCTTGGTAAGTTTTAAAAGAGACATGTCAGAGTTGTTGTTGCACATATTTTGTAAATCAGACCCTTCAAGTTCAAGATCTTTGACCTTTACATCGATAGTTTCACAAGTATTATGTAAATTCTCATTTTCTTCTTTTAAGACTTTGATAGTTTTTGTAAGGGACTTGATCTTAGATAAATATTCTTGTTCATATCTAACACAATTTAATAAACCTTGTGCAAATATTAATTGGTGAAAGTGAGAAGATCTTCAATTTTTACCTCTTTAGACTTTTTATCTTCTTCCTCAAGGTCTCCCTTTGCCATAAGACAAAGATTGGCCTTTTTTCTACCTCACTTTCACTTTCATTGCTTTTGTTGTCACTCCACATGGTAACCATTGCCTTTTTATTTCCCTTCTTAACTTTGAGGTTCTTCTTTTCGTTTCTCTTCTTTGTATTTGGACAATCATTGATCATATGCCCCGGAAGTCCACAACGATAACAATTACCCAAGTTAGTATCAATTGTGGAAGAGTTTTTACCTTTGGAAGTTCTACCATTCCTCTATGAAGTTCATTTTTTCCAAAGCCCTTGGACTTCCAAGATGCTTTTGAAACATCTTTTGGAATCCTCTGGCTATCATAGTTAAGTCATCCTCCTCATTATTAGATTCTTCACTTTGTGTTTTAAAGTTGTCATCTGTGGGCTTTAGAGTAATTCCTTGCTTTGGTACTTGCTCATCACTTTCTTCTTGAAGTGAACTTCATGGGTGAAAAGTTTTCTAATGGGATCGTCTAACTTAAGGGTTTCTTTTTTTATTGCTGTGACTTTGGGCCTCTACTTGCTTCTTGAAGGCATCACAACACCTTTCTCACGATCGTCTTGTTGGTGTATGCTTTTCCTAAGGACTTTAGATTGTTGATGATTTCTGTGAATCACATGTACATGTCTTTGTTGGATTCTCCAGGGTGCATCTTAAAAAGTTTGTAATGGTGGACATAAAGACTGATATTTGATTCATGGACGGGACTTGTCCTTTCATAAGCTATTTCCAAAGTGTTGCAAACTTCTTTGGCTTGTCACGTGTAGACACATGGTTAAACTTGTTTGTGTACAAACCTTGAAATAAAATATCCGAAGCTTTATAATGTTTGTAACTCTTTTAGCCTCCACCTTAGCATATTCTGATCCTGACTTTGGTTCAACTTTATCTCTTTTCTTTAAAGTAGGAATGATGTCACCATTAGAGATGATTTCCTAAATATCATGCTCATGGTCCTTGATGAAGATCTGTATAAGTTTTTCCCATGAGCAAGGCTAGATCCATGAAACAAAGGAGGTCTAGTGAAGGAGCGTCCTTAATTAATATTAGCACTTTCAAAGGAAGCCATGATCTTTCCCACAAGATGTTTAAGTCAAAGTGAGTGGACATGCTTTCATACCAATTGAAGGTCACCAAGCTAAAGTATATCATTCTAGAGGTGGGCGAATAGAGTGTGTAAACACAAATTTCAAGCCTAACATAAATTAGTTAAGAAATTAAGTAACAAATTAAATTTTGCATTGATATTGTATAAATGGGTACAATCTCTGTATTGAATACAATGAAAGTAATAAGCTAATTCAATTTACTTGGATGAATTTGAATGAAATTTATTTTGAGAGGGGTTCTAAGAAATTAAGTAACAAATTAAATTTTGTATTTATATTGTATATGGATACAATATCTGCATTGAATACAATGAAAGTAATCAGCTATTTTACTTTACTTGGATGAATTTGAATGAAATTTATTTTAAGAGGGGTTTTAAGAGGTTTAATCTCAATCAAGAAAAGTATTTTTCGAAGAAAGATGGTGCATGCTTCAAGTGCTTGTTATCCGCCTCCGAAGATAGAGTATTTGAGCATTAATGAAATCTTAGAATGCCCCCTGAAGGGAGGTAGGGGTCTATTTAGAGGAAAATTCCGAATCCCCCTTAAAGGTCAAGATTGACCTTGAGCTATTTTTGGCTTACAATTTGGCTTCCATTTGAGTCAATTTGGCATAGGAGTTTGCACTGACTTGGTGCTTGAATGACTGACTTATGGGCTTAGTAGTCTGCCGAAGTGTCAATTCGAATCGTCAAGCTGGACCAAGTAGTTGGACCTTAATTAGACTTTGACTTATGGATAGTCGGGCCGTTGTTTGGGCTTTAACTTGGGAGTCTTTTGGGCTTTGATCGTGCCTTGACTTGGTAGTCATCTGCGGCTTTGACTGGATCTTGACTTAGGAGTCCTTTGGGCATAGGCCACGACTTGTGAGTCAGTTGGGGCTTAATTCAATCAATCAAAAGGATTGACCCAAATAATTAATTTAACTTTGTCCCTTAGTATGACACATATTTTTTTCCTAGTGCCTACAAATCGCCCCCTCAAGATTAGGTCATGTACAAGACTTGTGTTCTTTAAGCGTAACCGATGTCTCCATATTTTTTTTTTTTGGGTTAGTTGTCTTAGAAGGCTGTTGGCTTGAATTATACTGTTGCCCACTTGATATGCTCTCCTTTTTTAAGGAAGGTCTTAAAACCATTTAAATCATACTATCCTAAATGTTGGCGTGTTCTCATTTTTTTATATTGTGCCCGATTCATTGGTCAACCTGGTGCCTGACATCCAAAATTGTATCAACGTCATACGTTGTGCTATGTTCTAAAAATTGCATCACTCAATATTATATTGCCACTAAATTGATTGTGACATAGTGACTTAAAACACCATCATCAAGTGTCATATGAGCGCTTTTTTTTTTTCCTCTTCTTATTTGATCCTGGCCTTCCCCAAAACATGATTATCGAAAAAAAAATAGAATGTGTCCGCCTCCCCTATATATAACCTTGGGGTGTAAGTCATGTGGGATAAGATTTTCATTCTCAAGGAAGAGGCTAACCACATTTTTTTCCTACATCGCTTGATTCTTCATTCTTTAAATCTTTACATAACCCTCACAAAAAAGGTTTAAGCTTTGACATCCATATGCTTGCTCGTTTGGACGCAACCTAATATTTTAATCAAAAGGTTTTGCTATGAATTTGAGCGCTTGATTAAATAAGGAATCAACTCACTCTCACATTCTCATTTCTTTTGTGTCTAACTGCTTAAACTTGCCACCGTATTTGCTTCCACCGTGTACAAGCTACCGCCTTTATTTTTGTTGATGCACTTGTCGTCATCCCCTTGATTTCTTTTTTAATCTTATTCAAGCAGCCAAAGATCACTCTTTTATGATTTGAAAGGCTCTATGTGCATACATATTGAAGAAAGGTGATGCCTCTTTTTTTTCCCTCCTTTTGATGGGCACATACATATTTATTTATTTATTTATTTTTGTTTTACTGATTTTGCTTTGAAAAGTATCCAGACATTGATTCACCCCTTTGATTGCTTACATGGGTATATAACCATTTTGACCAAAACTTTCCTCTTTTTTTTAATTTACCTTTAAATACTTAACATGACTTTTTTTTTAAAAACTTGGTGTATCTATTCATCATCAGTCACCATTCACTTCAATGTTGTTAAGTGCCCGATTCGAGCTGCATGTATTGCAAGTGAGGTCTAGATTTAAATATTGAAATATTGATTAGGCTAAGGCTCATCCATGAGGTATAATTCCCATAGTCATGCAGATCAAAGTCCAGATTAAGGCCCTCAAATTGAGCAAAGGAAAGACCTTGCTCACTGATCACCCCACTAATCAGTTCTGTAAGAGAAAGCAATGGAATTTTGATGCTTGTTTAGATAGGTCGTTGATTTGTTGGACATCATAAGATCACTTGCAAGCAAACACTAGTCATCTTGAGGCTAGCTAGCAACCTTTGTCTAGAACAGTTTCAATATGGAATGCCTAAAGTTCAGTGCATTTTTATTGCTCCAACAGCTACTGGTGCATCTATTTCAGCCAAGAATTATTAGTCCCATTTTGAAAAGTAACCTAGCTCATTTGTTAGCGCATGATCGGCTTCTAAATGATAAAGGTTGCTTGACTTTCACTGGAAACAGTTAGCAGCAGTAGGAGATCAGCAACAGTAGTTTCAAAGGGGATATTTTACCTCCCACTTAACAGCTTATTTTGGCATGTTTAAGGGCTTGAAAATATGTCTAAATATCTATCAAGTGAGGCCCTAAAGCTGCAGAATTAGATCACCTAGCACAAGCTTTTAACTAGCTTAAGTACAATGGAAATACCTTTGATCCAATGGATTTTAAGGTGTTGTACTTGATTGAATGCCAAGCTAATCACCTTATTAGTGGCTGTATTTTGCTCCCTAAGGCCATCATTAGTAGTACTTTAATGCTACAAAGGCTTGAAACCTCATTAATGGATATTAGCAAGAGGATTAGGTGTCGAAGATCAAGGAACACCTACTGTTTTAGGTTGTTTGTTTCAAAACTATTTTAGTTGTTTTTAGTTCTTAGTATTTTCTATTTTGGCCATTGATCTTACATGAAAGGATGAGTACATAAGCCTTGTTCTTTATTGCAAATAGTACATCATGATATATGAAACCTCAGTTTGCTGGTTCAAGCAAAACTCTCTCAAAATCTCTCTAAACATTATCTTGCTGGTGATGTTTAGTGAGTGAGCTCTGTATCTGATCTTCTAGTGCATTGGCCTTAGGAAGAATGGTGGTGAACTCCCTTAGTCTTGGTTGGTGGATTCCTCCTTTATTCCAAAACATATCCTTTCATGTTGAGTTACTAGGTTTGGTTCATGCCAATCTTATAAGTTCAGCATGCATCATTTGGTATCAGAGCCTAACTTTGATTTCTGGTGAGTCTTTTTCTATTTGTTGTTCTTGTTACTTCATTACTAGTTCATTTATCTTGCCTACAATTTGGAACTTATTATTTTGCCATAAAAGAACCCTAAAAACCAAACACAGTCTAACTACAAAGCACCTTACTCCACAAACAGCCACAGCAAACCCTTTTCCTACCTTGAATGTCATGGCTGAGAGGGATACTACTTCTCCCCCTCCTCATCAACGTATGAGAGTTCTTAGATGCCTTTCTCTTGAATAGGCTTATGAACTCGGAAAGGATAGAGCTATCCTAGAAATGTAAGAGAATATTGGAGAATTTACTACTCAGATACAACAACTTATGAATCAGCCTAGGGAAATGGACAGAGAGACCCCCTCAAGACCCTCCTGATGGATCTGACCCTTTGTTGGATATTGACTATAGCAATAGCTCCTCTAATAGGGATGTTAGGCCTAGGAGAAGGAGGGTGCATAGAGATGATCTCAAGGACTTCATAATAGAGGTACCTAAGTTTGATGATAGTCTTAAACCTGGGATTACCTTGAATAGGTGCAAGCCATGGAGAGGATTATAGAGATCAAGGTATACTCTGGGGAAAAGGCTTTCAAGCTTACTGTTTTAACGCTAAAATAGTATACATCCCTTTGGTATGAAAACCTTAAAAGAACTAGGGCATTAGAAGGTAAATCCAAGATCAAAACTTGGGTTAAGCTGAAGAAACACATGGGTAAAAGTTTTCTGCTTGCTACCTACAAGCAACAACTTTATCTCAGAGTCACTTCTCTTCAGTAAGACAGTATGAAAGTTAAGGAATACATAACGGAATTTGAGCAGCTCTAGATTAAGTGTGCCTTGAGAGAGAAGCCTAAGCAGACCATTGCTAGATTCCTTAAAGGTTTGAACCCAATAATTCTAAAAAGGATTGAACTTCTGCCTTTCTGGACCTTTGAAGATGCTTTCAAGCTAGTTGTTAAGGTCGAGCAATAGCTCAAGTCCAGAAGGACTTATTTAGCTGCCCCAACAAAATTGTTAGCCCCAGCAGAACCTTTCAGTTGATTCAAACCAGATCCTCCTTTTAAAGAGGACAAGGAGAAGGGGAAAGGAAAGAAAGTATCTAAGGAAGTTCCTAAAAACCAGAAGAAAGGCTTCAAGTGCCATGGATATGGCCATTTTCAAGCAGACTGCCCTAATAGAAGGGTTATACCCATAAGAGAAATTGAAGATCTTAATCATATAGAGGTGGAAGAAGATGAGGAAGAATCTAATAAAGAGGAAGACACCTCATACTTACCCCCAGAAGAGAGAGAGATGCTAATGATCAAGAGGCTGCTTCATGCCATTGAAGCTCAATTTGAGATAAGTCAAATAGACAGATCTTTCATTCTAGATGCAAGGCGGCTAACAGGACCTGTAATCTGATTATTGATGTGGAAGCTGTACCAATGTAGCTTTCATTAAGTTAGTTGACAAGCCCAACCTAGCTACTATTGCATACCCCAGTCCATACACCTTGTAGTGACTCAAAAAGGGTAATGAGGTAACAGTTACTAAGCAAGTTTTAGTAGCTTTTTTAAATAGAAGTTACAAAGATGGTACTATATGTGATGTCTTGCCAATAGATGCTTGCTATATACTCCTAGTCAGACCTTGGCAGTACGATAGAGATGTTGTCCATTATGGACAATCTAACACCTACTGTTTCAAACTAAAGGGTAAGAAAGTGACCATGATCCCTTTAACTCCTGGCTAAACACACAAAACTGAAACGAGGGAGGGGGGAACACAAGGAGAGTGCCTTGCTTGTGAATAGAGGAAGAGTGGATAGGGCTATCTCTGAGGGAAAACCCATACTTGCTGTCATGGTAGTAGAGTTTACCCCCAATAAAGATCTCACATCTTTTCACCCCTCAGTTCAACCTTTGCTTCATGAGTTTGAGGATATCTTTCCTTAAGAAATACACCTTGACCTTCCTCCCAAAAGAGCTATTGAACACCAGATTGACCTAATTCTAGGAGTCCCTACACCCACCAAACTTGCTTACAGATGCAAGCCCATTTAAATGAAAGAATTATAAAGGTAGGTCTGGGAGTTAATTGACAAAGGCTATTGTGAAGGAGAACATGAGTCCATGCTCAATTCCAGCTCTTTCAGTGCTAAAGAAAGATGGCAGTCGGAGAATGTGTGTAGACAGCAGAGCCATAAACAATATCACAGTCAAGTATAGGTATCCAGTTCCTAGGCTTGATGATATATTAGATGAGCTGTTCTTTAAGATTTATATCAAAAGTGGATATCATCAGATCAGGATGAGGGAAGGAGATGAGTGAAAAACTGCATTCAAAACCAAGTAAGGTTATGTGAATGGCTTGTTATGCCATTTGAGCTATCTAATGCCCTAAGCACCTTCATGAGGCTGACATATGAGGTGCTCAGACCCTACATTGGCTTGTTTGTGGTAGTGTACTTTGATGATATTCTTGTGTATAGCAATACTAAACAAGATCTTGTTGAACATTTGAGGCAAGTCTTCTCTACACTTAGAAACTAGAAGCTCTTTAACAACCATGAGAAATGCCAGTTCTTTATTCCAAGGGTTATATTCCCTGGGTATGTGGTCTCCTGTGATGGCATAAAATTAGATGAAACTAAGGTAGATGCAATTAGATCATAGCCAGCTCCAGACTTAATCACACCTATAAGGAGTTTTCATGGCCTAGCTTTTTTTTTAATAGAAGATTTATTAAGGATTTCATCTTAATCATAGCTCTAATCACAGAATGCATGAACAAGGGTAGTTTTTCTTAGCCTCCAACAGCTCAAAGGGCTTTTGAGGCCATCAAACATAGACTTTGTGAGGCACCTATTCTAGTCTTGCTCAATTTTGAAGAATTATTTAAAGTAGAGTGTGATGCTAGTGGAGTAGGCATTGGAGCTATGCTGACTCAACTCAGAAGGCCTTAAGCATACTTCAGTGAGAAACTCAATCGTCCAAAACTCAATTATTCAACAAATGACAAGGAGTTTTATGCAATAGTGAGGGCTTTGAATCACTGGAGTCACTTCCTGAAGTCTAAGGCTTTTATCCTTCACTCAGATCATCAAGCACTCAAGTTCCTCATTGGCCAACCCAAGCTCAATGCCAGATATGCTAAATGGGTGGAATATCTGCATGCATTCACCTTCTCCACCAAGCACAAGAAAGGCACTGAAAATGTAGTGGCTGATGTCTTGTCCTGAAGATATACACTGATTTTAGTATTGGGAGCAAAGCTCCTTGGATTATAGTCTATGCAAAGCTATTACTCAGAGGATGCAGCCTTTGAGGAACTGGTGAAAGACACTCCATTGTAGGGTTCCTACACTTCACAAGAAGGTTTCTTATTCAAAGGAAACAAGCTATGTGTTCCTACTTGCCCCTTGAGAGAACTGTTGGTAAGAGAATCACATAGAGGACCACTTGCTGGCCATTCCAAGTTGAATAAGGCCCTAGATATTCTCAAAGAGCACTTCCATTTGCCTAAAATTGGAGAAGATGTTCACAAAGTTGTTTGCAGATGCTCTATTTGCCATAAGGGCAAAATCCAGTTCCATCAAGGCCTTCATACCCTACTACCAGTTCACTTAAAACCTTGGGAAGATGTCAGCATAGATTTTATTATGGCCTTGCCAAGAACTTAGAGGGGCAAGGATTCAATTATGGTACTTGTTAATAGATTTTTCAAAATGGCTCACTTTATAGCTTGCCACGAAGCTGATGAAGCATCCCATATTATTGACTTGTAACTTTAAGGAAGTGATCAAACTTCATGGGGTACCAAGGACCATTATGAGTGATAGGGACACCAAGTTCCTATCTCATTTTTGGAGAAGTCTTTGGCATTTATTGGGGACTAAACTACTTTATAGTGCCACTTGCCATCCCTAAGCAGATGGCCAAATAGAGGTTACCAATAGGGCCTTGTCTATACTCCTTAGGACCTTGGTTCAAAAGAACTTGAAAGAATGGGATTTCAAATGCCTACATGCTGAGTTTGCATACAACAGGACACCTACCAGGGCTACTGGGTGTTATCCATTTGAGGCATTATATGGGATCTACCCCCTTACTCCAATTGACGTTATTCCACTACCTACTGATTACAAGGTTAACTTTGATGCTCAACAAAGAGGCAAGGAAATAAAGAAATTGCATAAGCATATTAGAGCTCATATTGAGAAGATCAATGAAGCTTACAAAGCTAAGACCAACAAGAACAGAAAAGGGGTTAAATACCAGCCTGGAGAC
Source organism: Lophocereus schottii (assembly GCA_002740545.1). NCBI lineage: Eukaryota > Viridiplantae > Streptophyta > Magnoliopsida > Caryophyllales > Cactaceae > Lophocereus > Lophocereus schottii. The sequence goes on along the minus strand of NCQV01078658.1, from coordinate 31,207 downwards.
CTTGTATGGCTCCACTTCAGGAAGGAAAGATTCCCCATAAGGAGGAAATGCAAATTGATGGCCACAGGAGATGGCCCTTACAATGTCCTAGCCATGGTCGAAACTAATGCATACAAGTTAGAATTACCTAGGGACATAGCTGTCTCTGCCACCTTTAATGTGGGAGATCTTAGCCCTTATATGGAGATGATATTGACTTTAGAGATTTGAGGGCAACTCCTTTCAAAAGAGGGGAGGATGACACATATTAAAGTCCAGATCAAGGCCCTCAAGTTGAGCATGGAAATATCTTACTCACTGATCGCCGCACTAATCCGTTCTACGAGAGAAAGCAATGTGATTTTGATGCTTGTTTAGGGAGGTCCTTGATTTGCTCGATACCTTAAGATCACTTGCAAGCAAACACAAGTCATTTTGAGGCCAGCCAGTAACCTTCATCCAGAATAGTTTCAAAAAGGAATCCCTAAAGTTCAGTGTAGTTTTGTTGCTACAACAGCTACTGGTGCATCTATTTCAGCCAAGGAGTATCAGTCCCATTTTGGAAAATAGCCTAGCTCATTTGTTAGCACATGATCAGCTACTAAATGATAATGGTTGCTTGGCTTTCACTGGAAATAGTTAACAGTAGCAATTTCAAAGGGGATATTTTACCTCCAACTTAGCAGCTCATTTTAGCATGTTTGAGGGCTTGAAAATATGTTTAAATATCTATCAAGTGAGGTCCTAAAGCTGCAGAATCAGATCACCTAGCATAAGCTTTTAACCAGCTCAGGTACAAAGGAAATACTCTTTGATCCAATGGATTTCATAGTGTTGTGCTTTGCTGAATGCCGGGCTAATCACCTGATTAGTGGCTGGAGCTTGCACCCTAAAGTCATCATTAGCAGTACTTAGATGATACAAATGCTTGACACCTTAGTGATGGAGATTAGGAAGAGGATTAGGTGTCAAAGATCAAGGAACACCTACTTTTTTAGGCTATTTGTTTCAAAACTGGTTTAGCTATTTTTAGTTCATAGTATTTTCTGTTTTGGCCATTGATCTTATGTGAAAAGATGAGTATATAAGCCTTATTCTTTATTGTAAACAGTATATCATGATATATGAAACCTTAGTTTGCTAGTTCAAGCAAAACTCTCTTAAAATCTCTCTAAACTTTATGCTGTTGGTGGTGTTTAGTGAGTCAACTCTTTATCTGGTCTTCTGCTGCGTTGGCTTTAGGAAGATTGGTGGTGAACTCCTTCAGTCTTGGTTGGTGGATTCCTCCTTTATTCTAGGACATATCCTTCCATGTTGAGTTGCTAGTTTTGGTTCATGCCAAGCTTGCAAGTTCAACATACATCACATTATTTCTCTTTGTTGTATCTTCTTGTTTGCACTTTGAAGTTTGCAATGTTATGCTTTGAGAGGCTTGCTTTCTTTTATAATTATTGAAATATAAGTGACAAATTTGGCCAAAATAAGTCCAAAGTAGGCAAGTTTATCATGCTAAAAGATCTTCCCATGCCTTATTGATGCATTAATTGATTATTTTGTTATAATGGAGTGCATTTGACAAATAATTATTGTTATCCAAGCATGCCTTTAAAAAGTTGCGTGATAGACCCATTTTCTGACATCCCTTTAGCAGAACTTGTTCCATGTTCATAATTTCATGTTTCATTTATTATCATAGCGTCGTGGCATCTCAACTTATTTTATGCTAAAATTCTATACTTTTGGTCACATTTTTTTAGCTTGGGTAGATTAGTGAATCACTTGAAGGACGACTTGCAAATGCGGTTTTCCACTAGGCTATTTAAGTCTAGGATAAAAACCCACATGCCATAAGTGATACGAAGACTTGGAGAACTACTTGTGAACACGATTTACTGCTGGGCCTGTTGGGGCATAGAATGAAAACCCAAACTATGATAACTGATGAATTTAAAATGTAGTTAATTATTGAAATTAATAATTCTATTAACTATGTTTATTATATAAGCTGTATTAGGTTAATATTTACGTGTTAATTAAGAGTATTATTTTATGTGATTTGGTTTTCAAAATTTTCTCGATTAGTATGTGATTGTGCAGAATTAGGAAAATAGGTTGAAACTGGGTTGACTCAGGATTACACAAAGTTATTAAGGTTACACTGGGCTATTTTACTTTAAAGTCAATTGAGCTAGCACATTTGGACTAAGCTTTATTTGTGGGTTTAGGGAATTGAATTAAACAACATTAAAAAAAAGAAGAGGCTAGAGCACTTGCCTTTAAAAAATGAATAGAAGCAATGAGGGGGGGTTCTGATGCCCCCTTCCTCACCTGAAGGGGGCAGAGACATAGAGAGATTGAGCGATCAAATAGAGAGTGAGGCAAAGCAACAGAGCTCGCGGAGGCAAAGGAGGCAGTGGTGGTGCTGAACCCGCTGATGTACTTCAAAGGTGATGGCAGGACGGTGAAGGGCTCAGGTTCGCTTGGCGATCGGTACAACACAGATTGAAAGGGGATGGGCCAAGGAAGAGCAAAAGGGGGAGGAAGATGAGCAGAATTAGCAGCAACCAGAAGAGGTAGGTGACTTGGGGGGAGATCGAAACGTAGCAACCTCGGGAATAGGGTACATGAAACCCAGCCCCCTAAATTGCCTAATCAACACAGCATTCTGGTCCCTAGCTTGGATTAAGGTGGATGGTTCTTGATTTCGAACCTATTAACAATTGGCAAAGTTTTTATCATTTATTTCAACTAGTTAAAATTGCATATAGAAGATGCTAAGCGTGTGAGGATAATGTTGATAGGAAAATTATTTGAGTTAATAGGGATGAGTGGGGATTGAAAATGAGTTGGTTTTAAGGATTCTTATGGTCGGTGCTATGAGGATGGAGTTCAGGTTGTGTAATAAATCGGTGAAGTTACAAAGCATACCACTGCATTCTGTCATTGTGAGATTACCTGTTACTTGACATGTGTGTGACATGTTGTGCAATTGAATTATTTTTCTTAACGTGTGATTCATAGTTGCTTGTTTACCATTGGAGTGAAGTGGGAAAATAGGGGAGTCAACTGAACGGTTTAGCAAATCAATTCTGGGGTGAATCGAGTTGCTGACCCAAATAGCAGCTTGCCCATTTCTCGACTTACTCTAGCTAATCCATACTTGCCTATTTGGTCATGTCTAGAATCCTGATTTGTTATCAAACCTAAACTAGGAACAATAATCAGTTCGCTAAACAGTCCGCTGATCTGTTTGGCTAAATTGTTCAGTAAGTTGAACCATTAACATGGGAAT
>NCQV01078658.1:11584-27928 GCA_002740545.1 Lophocereus schottii | reverse complement strand
GAGCGATGTGTGACTTTAAGATTGTTAGTTTGTTTTAAATACTTCATTCGTATAACTTGAACTGAATTTAACAAACCCAATTACTAAACTTTTTGTAAGTGAGGTTAATTAGGAGTGAGTTGTAAATTGCTGGCTTTTAAAATGGGTTTTAATATTGCTTCCTTTGAAATGTGAATGCGTACTTGGCTATTAACTCTTTTATAAGCATGCTTTGTCATAATGAATGGTTATATGCTCGTCAAAAGTCAATTAACATTATTAGGGCACTTTAACCTTCCTAGGAATGAAAATACCATTGCCATGATTCAATTGGAAATTTGATGCAAAATGGGTTTAAAGTGAGATTCATCAGAAATGTTTTAGGCTAAGCAGATAGTACTAGTGAGCTCTTAGAGAGCAGACATAGAAGTGGGAATGCTAGAGGACCTTGACGAAGTTAGAACACAAGTTTAGGGAGTAGACCTAGTGTGTGGGAACCATAAGGTTTCTAGGGAATAGACCCAGGAGTGGGAACCTTAGAAGATCCTGGCGATGATAAACGCTCACTAAGAATTTGAGTTGACGCCTGAATAATGTTTTCTTGCTCATTATGAGTTCATAACTCCTCATTTTAGGATTATGCTAGTGCATTTTTTGAAAATATGCATATGACCTTTGAAAAGGATTTTATGGAATTGCAACTGACCTACCTACAAAGGGATTGGTTCCCTTATAAATGCTTAATGTGCTCTAAGTAAAGGTTCTAGCCTTTTATGTGTTAATTCAATTTTCTTACAAAAAGATCTCCAATGGGTGATATGGACTAAACTCTTTAATGTTAAGTACTTATGTGTGATTGAACTACCTATTGTTCTCAATTCTTAGATTTGGCTATGAGCTGGCTTGCTATTAAGTTCTGCGTGTGTATTATGTGATGTTAAGTAAGTGTAATGAGTGGTTGTTATTGCTAAGTTACTAGAGTCATAGGTGGGTAAGTTGAGAGCTCTTGTGCATGGCATAGAAGAAGGGAAGGGATGTCATTTGAATTCTGAAGGCTATTAAGGTATAGATAAATATAGGAGACCGCAAATGTGTATTATGTGATATTAGATATCAAATTGTGTGTGATTACTACTTAAAAGTATTATTTACAACTGTTTTGTTTTTTTGGGATTGAGAATTACTCACAGAGCGTGTGGTAGCTCATTGCCTCCCTATTTTCCTTTTTACCCAGGTTCTTGAAAGAACAGGTGGAAGTCGGTTCATATACATCGAGTTAGAACCTCCCTTTTGCATCGGAAAGGTGTTATATGTATATATAGATTCTCAAGTTGAACAATGTAATGTCATGTGTTCTTAAGTTCTTAAACATATGTAAGCTAGTTGCTATAGTTTATGTAATGTATATTGACTAGAAGTTGCTCTGAAGGCCGTGCAAGCGAACCATCTAAATAATCAGCCCTTTAGTCTAATAAAGTTGAGTTTTGTGTTGGGATGTAAACCTCAGTGCTACGGATGTGTGATCCATTGAGATGTATCTTTGTTTTTTTCTTTAACTTTGTCTTATGCCTTATGCAATTCGGCCGTGTGACTCGTAGAGTTGTGGTCTCCGGCATGTAGCCATCGAGTTTTTGGGATATATCCTTTACGTTGATAGTTACAGGTATCTAATATAAGGCTTTAAGGCATGGTTATGGTCGATTTTTAGGTTGAATTCTGATAGTTTCACTCTAAAGTTTAGGTAATCACTAATATCACTAGCCCTAGGTGGTAGGGGCTATTACAGATGTTACCAGAGCAAGGTCCTGGGACTGCAGGTTGTGACCTAAGTCTTGCATTTCATATAGTGGTCTAGACACATCTCAAGTAATGATATGATGTAAAGTGTACCCTTGGGTGTAATTTATTCCTGATGTGCTAGTTGATTTGACTGATTAATTGGTGCATGTTTGGAATACATTGATGAAATTAGAAGTGAGCTATGTGTTAGAATATGAGCTAAATGACTTGCCTTCTCATGAGTAAGCTAAGTGTTAGTTTGATTAGTAAACGTTTTGTGTATGTCACTTTGATGATTTAATTGAAAGTTTAAAGTGCGCTTGGTTCAAGCTCAAACAATTGGAAATGTCTTAGGTCTAAGCTCCTTCTTTGCCCCTAAAGTATGATTTGCTCTTCAGGTCTTATAAACGGAGTAACTAGACATATTCAAAGGTTGGTAGAGAGAGGGCTAGAAGTAGTTAAACTATTTCCCCTTTATGAAAACCTAGAGATTTTGAAAGTTAAAGTCTTTCCTAATTAGTGGGTTAGGGTTTTACTTTCACATTAAAAAACCTTACTAATTATTTGATTAGGTCCTGTTGTTGCATCTGATGACTTGCATTCGCTTTGTAATAATATTTGAGTCTAGTACTATAAGCATAAGCTTCTATGTGTAATTAAATGTTTTGGGTGTCCACATGCAAAGATGTATACATTACTGGATGTGTCAATGATGATCTACTAGCAAGTGATTAGAGATTACCTTACAGGATTGAAAATAAATTCTTTTAAATAGTACCCCGCCTATGGGAATTCTCCATTGTTTAAGAGAAATAAATAAGGCTTCACATGCATGCATGTAAATTTGGAAGATTAATAGAATCTTGTTGATTATTGTATGAGTGTTATCCCGAGCATCAAGTATACTTGTCATTGTTACTTATGTACGGTCATGATCTAGACCTGTTACTTATATTAGATGTATCCCTTGTTTCCCATCATGGAACTACCATTACACACCAATCACCTAGGTGTTATGCTTACTATCTTATGGGATGTTATTACTATAATGGGATTGGTAGTGTCCTGGTTGTATCAAACCCCAGCACATCTAGAAAAGAAACCAAAGGAAAAACCTGAAAGACTTTGAATTGCTGTACTATGTGTGTCACCTTATTACCTTCTGGGGTGGTGATCTATACCTTTCTAGTGCTTCTTTCAACATTAACACCAAGTGTAAAAGCCAGAATGCCCCATAGTAGAAGGCAGAACCTTTCTTTCCATACTACGAGTTCCTTGGACTTCTACAATTACCTTACGCAACAAATGTGTCTTTAAGCCTTGATGTATATCTGTAAGACCATTAATGCCATTGTTCTTATCCTCTCAACCATTTTCAGCTAATTGATGGCTACCTTCTAAAAATTTTAGATTATCATCAAGGCATACCTTCGATCCTAGGTTGCAAATGAGCATTACAGTCATGTATACTTATCTAGATGTCCTTCAATAGGAAACTATTGCAAACCTGTGTGTTTTAAAGCCTAACGATGGCACTATACACAATGTAAAGGCCATGAAAGCTTATATATTTACTTAGATTCTCATGCATGGTCATTTACGTGTTTATAAAGGAATTATATAGTAAATGCACTTCTTGGTGTTTGCTTGACTTGAGTTTGTTAAGCATGCGGCTGAATTAGCCAAATGGCTTAACTTATGTAATTTATTGCATGAAATGATCTCTGAGTCATTATTTATGCTCCATGAATTCTTTGATCTCTTGCTATAGCTTGAATGAATAACTCTATATACATGTATTTAATGTATGATATGGCAACCATAGGAGTTTGCATTCACATACTGTTATCCTTGTATTTTGTGCTTGATCGAATGACATACTAGTGTACCCATATGTATATTGACTTCTTGACTCGAAGGCTCATGAATGAGTGTGTGTACAATAATACTTACTATAACCCAACTGAATGTCTTTGCATGATATAACTAAGCTATCTTGTACTATGTTTAAGCTATATGTGTCATGTGCCCCATGTTAGTTTTCCTAGGAAATTCTAGAGTGGTTCTATGCCAGTCATTATGCTGGTTGCCATTACTATTTTACTACACCATGGTCATTGTATACAGCTTCACCACAATTCTGGGTACCTTGTGATTGGGGCATCGTGTTATCATTTTACATATTACCACTACTATTTTTTGAACCAAGGATCAACATATACATATATGTATGCTTGCTTGTGAGCATTTCGAGCAAAATACAAAAGCACTAGGTGTGCTCATGGTCATAACAAAGCTTTGTGAAAAATTGAACTATAAAATATGATTGTCAATTGGACTAATTGAAGTATGCGACATGACATGACTTAGTTAGGTAATCTAATTGGGATAAAAAAAGGGGCCTAGATTTGAACCAATGAGCATAGCATTCTATTTGCATATTTTGTTAATTCAGAAGTGATCAGTTTTAAACAGAGACACTAAGGTAAATCGTTGTGATAGCTAGGCTATAATGGCATTATTTGATGCATCAACTTGGTATCAGACCTATCTTTGCCTAGGAACAACCTTACCAACCTCTTTAAATAATTCGTGTGCAAGTGATACTTGGAACCTACCCTGCCATTGTCTTGTGCTCCAATTAGACTATTTTGCCCAAGTTGATTGTTTGCTTGCTATATTAGTAATTCCATGTATTTTCTTTAGTAATTTGCATGCCATATATCTGTGAGGTTGGTTGATGCTGCCTATCTTTCTTGTCCTAAGGATATTGACTTGTTAATTTGCCTTGATGTCATTGTGGCTTCGAATCTTGCTTCGAGTGTCTTCTATTTAATGTGATGTTATGTAATGTTATATAATGTCTCTGTTACTCTATCATGGAAATTAAAATTCCTTAGTTAATTAACCTGGTTTTGAAATACTTCGATTATTTTGTGCTTCCGAATGAAGTTGACTTAGTTGACTACCTTGATATGATCTTAACTTCTTTTGGTTGAGTTGCTATACATGAAAGCCTTAGGTACTAAGTCATATCGATGTATTTACATAAAATTGTTGGTCGCTATGCAGGTAGTGTTTCGGTATAAGATTGCAAGCCTATGTTCATTTTAAAATAAGTTTAACATGGTTATCCTCACCAACTCAATCACCCCTCATTTGTGCTATTTGATCTCGGCACCTTAATAGAGTGAATAGACGCTTGAAGAGGATTGGTAAGGAAGAGACTGGATAGCATAACCTTCTTTTTCCAATGTAAAAGATACAATTAATTGTAAAGCAAGATTTTGGATTTTACTATAAGACATGTGCTTTGTGCCATGTGGATGTGCAATTCGTTTTTTGCTCAATTGTGAACTTTGGAATTTCAAGGATGAAATTCTTTTAAGGGGGGATAGTGTAATAACTGAGGAATTTAGAACGCAATTAATTATTGAAATTAATACTTCTATTAATCCTGTTTATTCTATAACCTATGTTAGGTTAATATTTATGTGTTAATTGAGAGTATTAATTTTGTGATTTGGTTTTCAAAATTTCCCTGATTAGTATATGATTGTGTGGCATTAGGAAAATAGGTGAAAAATGGGTTGACCCAGGATTGTGGGAATTTAGTAAGGTTGGGCTGGGCTATTTTATTTCGGAATTAATTAGGCTAGCACATTTGAACCAAGCTTTATTTGTGGGTTGACGGAATTGAATTAAATAAAATAAAAAACAAAAAGAAAAGGGGCCAGAGCCCCTACCTTTTAAGAAAAGAATGAAAGCAATGGAGGGGGGTTTTTTATGCCCCTTACTCATAACCGCCCAAGCCTAAGAGGGGAGAAAGGGAGAAATGTGTTAACAGTGGCAATGAAGCTGCTTAACCCGCTGGTGTAGTCGCGATGACGAGACAGCGAAGGGCTCAAGTTCGCTTGGCTATCAGTATAGCACAGGTAGGGAGGGGCTAGGCCGAAGGAGAGCGAAAAGGAGAGGAAGATAAGCAGAACTGAGCTGCAACCCAGAGAAGAGGGTACGTGAAACCCGGCCCCCTAAATTGCCCAATCAACCCAAAAATTGGGTCCCTAACTTGGATTAAGGCGAGTGGTTCTTGATTCGTAAAATATTAGTAATTTGCAAAGTTTTTATCATTTCTTTCAATCCGTCGAAATTGCATGTGGAAGATGAAATCTGAGCGTGTGAGTATAATGGTAATATGCAAATTGTTTGAGTTAATTTGAATAACTTAGGATTGGAAATGAGTTGGTTTTAAGGATTCTTGTGGACGTTACTGTGAGAAGGGAATTCGGGTTATGTGATAAATCAGTGAATTGACGAAGTGTATTGCTATGTTTTGATCCACTGAAATTACTTGTTAGTTGACATGTGTGTAACATGCTTCGAAATTGAATTTTTTTTGTTAACGTGTGATTCATATTCGCTTGTTTAGCATTAGAGTGAAGAGAGAAAATAGGGGAGTTAATTGAACAGTTTAGCAAATCAATTCAGGGGTGAATTGGGTTCCTGAATCGCGCAGCGACTTGCTCATGCCCCGACTTATTGTAGCTAAAACCATACTTTCCCATTTGTTCATGTCTTAAATCTTGATTTACAGTTGTACTTAAACTAGGAACAATAATCAGGTTCATTGAACGGTCAACTAATCTATTCAGCTAAATTGTTCAGTTAGTTGAACCATTGACATGGGAATCTCGAAATGAGCAACGTATCACTTTAAGATTGCGGGTTTGTTTGAAACGCTTAATTCGTATACCTTGAAATGAATTTAGCAAACCCAAAGCATATGGCTAATGTGCATAACCAAATTGTCAAAGTTTATGTAAGTAAAGCTAATTAGGATTAAGCTGCAAACTGGCGTCTTTTAAAATGAGTTTAAATATCGCTTCATTTGAAATGTGAATGCGTACTTGGCAATTAATTCGTTTATAAGCATGCTTTGTCGTAACGGGTGGTTGTATGCTTTTCAAAAGTCGATTGCCATTGTTAAGGCACTTTAGCCTTCTTAAGAATGGAAATACCATTAACGTGATACAATGTGAAGTTTGATGCAAAACACGTTTAAAGTGAGATACATCTGAAATGTTTTAGGCTAAGAGGATAGTGCTAGTGAGCTCCTAGGGAGCACACCCAGAAGTTGGAAGCCTGGAGAACCCAACGGAAGCTAGAACACAAGTTTAGGGAGCAGAACCAATACGGGGGAACCCTAATTCCTAGTAGTGGAAACCCTAGAAGATCTTGATGAGATAAACATTCGCTGAGTAAAAATGAGTTAATGCCCAGAAAATGTTTTCTTATGCATTATGAGTTCATAACTCCTCACTTAAGGATTATGCAAGGGCAATGTTTAAAACTATTCATGCGTCCTTTGAAAAGGCTTTTATGGAATTGTAAATGACCTTCCAAAAAAGAGATTGGTTCTCTTATAAATGCTTAATGTGGTCTAGGCAAAGGTTCTAGCCTTTTATGTGGCAATTCCATTTTCTTACGAAAAGATTTCCAATGGGTTATATGAACTGAACTCTTTAATGTTAAGTACTTCTGTGCTGTTGAACGGCCTATTGCTCTCAAAGCTTGGATTTTAGCATGCGGCAGCTTGCTATTAAGTGTTGCGTGTGTATTATATGATGTTAAGTAAGTGTAATGTGGGTTGTCACTGTGAAGTTACAAGAGTCATAGATTGGGCAAGTTGAGAGCCCTGGTGTGTGGAATACAAGAAGGGAAGGGATGTCATTTGAATTTTAAAGGTTATTAAGGTATTAATGAATATGGGGGACCTTAAATGTTTGTTATATGATATTTGAAATCAAATTGTGTGATTGCTACTTAAAAGTATTACTTTCAATTGCTTTGTTTTCTTAGGGTTGAGAATCACTCATTGAGCATGTTTTATATGCATATACACGTAGATTCTCAAGTTGAATAATGTAATGTCATGTATTCTTAATTTTTTGAGCATATGTAAGTTAATTGCTAGGCCGTACAGGCCAACCATCTAATTAATCAGTCCTTTGATCCATTAAAGTTGAGTTTTGTGGTGGGATGTAAACCCCAGTGCCCCGCATATGTGATCCATTGAGTTGTATCTTTATTTCTTTCTTTTACTTAGACTTGTGGCTTATGTACTCTGTGCGTGTGACCTGTATAGTTGTGGTCTCTAGCGTGTAGTAGCCAAGTTTGTGGAATATATCCTTTATATTTACGATTACAAGTATCTAATGTAAGGCTTTAAGCTAGGCTTATGGTCCGTTTTAGGCACAACTCTTTCCATTTCACTACAAAATTTACGAAATCACTAACATCCCCAGCCTTAGGGGGTAAGGGTTGTTACACACACGCCATATGTGGCATGAAGATTTGAAGACCCACTTATGATCATGGTTTAATGTTTTACCACTAGGCCTTTTAGGGTCCAAAAAGGAAACCCACATACCATAAGTGGTACGAAGATTTGAAGACCCACTTGTGAACGCGATTTACTGCTAGGCCTTTTGGGGCCTAGAATAGAAGCTCACATGCCACAAGTGGTATAAAGACTTAAAGACCCACTTGCAAATGCATCTACACTCTAGACTTTTTCTTGGGGTCTAGAATTGAAATCCACATGCTATAAGCAGTATGACCTGTGAGTAGCAGGTTGGCGGAAGAGAAATGACATCTTTGATTAATTTTTTTATGCCCACTCTCTTCCTTTTTTTTTAATGTTTCTTTTTGGATGCTATTTTACTTTTCTAGTTTCCCCCTAAAAAAAATAACTTTATGTTTTTATTTTTAGGCGATTCATAATGGTTCATCTCAAGGAGTTTTAATTAGGTGGCAAACTCTTTCTCTCCTTTGTAGATAAAGAGGATGACAAACCTCAGATAGGGACATCCTTTCTCATCCATCGCTCCTTGTAGAGGCCAAAAGCTAATCAACTTCCCATTATAGAGCGATTAGCCTTTCCTCCTGAGATGTCAATTCATTTGGAGAAAGGCATAGAGGATGATTAAGTTGCCTATTTACTTCAAAGCATGCACCATGGTAGGTCCAGTTTGATTATTGAGTTTCCTATGCTTGGGCAGCTAATCATGTCCAGGAAGTCTAGATGGGGACCAAACATGTTATTTTATAGAGAGTTTGGTAACATACACCTGTACTATAAATGGGCAGAGGACGTACTTTTTTACTTTAAGCAATGCTTGAGGAGTTGTTCACTATATCAAGGATTGTATGCCTCACTCGACTCTTACAGCTGCAATTTTCATATCTTTCACGCTTTTTGTGAGAGTTGGTGTCCTACCACCAATACTCTTTATACTGTGACTGGGGAAATGCCTATCTCTTTATGGGGATTTGTATAGACTTGGTGGTGCCCCAATTAATGACAACATATATGATGAGACCATCCCCACCATTCATATTTTTGACTATCGGGATAAGCAAAATCAAAAGGTCGTTGCATCTTCTTGTGGATTCTTAGTTATTACTTTTAGAAGCTTAGAAAAGGCACATAACCACGAGGAGGGAGTTAGTGATAAATTATGGATTGAATTTTTGTGCAAGCAAAGGTTCATTCATAACTTACCAGTACATTCTCGCTATCATAATTTGACTCTTATAAAGAACCATAACACCAGTGACCAAACCCCTTCAGAAAGAAGGTGGAGGATTATAGAAGTGCTACATCTACCTTTTTGTCATAAAGAAAGAGGCTTTCATATGCCTCATCCTAATGATGTGGGGAAAGAGAAAGCTATGTGGACTAAATAGGTCAAAATCGCGCGATCCCATCTTGCCAAGGTTCATGCAGATTTTGATGCATTGACACAGAAGCATAAAGGAGTAGCCTAAAAATTATTGACTTAGAGGAAGCATTTCGAATTGCCTGAGAAGAAGAGTGCTAGGTACATGAAGATGTCAAGGCTAAATTGACTCTGTTAGTAGCTATTGAGAAGAAAATTGATGAGAAATCTAAGGTTCTTGCTGACCTTGAAATTGTGCTCACTTTATCACCTAAAGATATGAAGGAGTTAGAGAGACATGGGCAGATCATGCTAGAGATCAAATCATCACTTAACCCTGATGCTTGGATGGACAACGATTGATTTACGACATAGTCTATTTTGTTCCTTTTTTTGGTTCGCTTGTAATGAACTCTTGTAATAAGTTTTGTGTTCTTTTATCATATGAAATGCATTTGCTGTCCCCTATCTCCCCCCTTTTGTTGGAATTATGTTTGACTGCACTTGGCAATTTGTTTACCAAGCTACCTATGTGCTTATAGAAACATACAACTCCCAACAAGATCAAGTAATTCAACGAAGTGTACTTTAATTATTTGTTTACCATTCAAAACTTTTGTGAGTCAGCAGTAGTACAAAGGCTTTTTTTTATTTTGTTTTGCTGTTCACAGTTTATCCTCTTTCGACCCAAGAGGATTACAAGGAATTTTTTTTTGTATGTAAATAGTTTAGGCTCTTGTTCAAGGGATAGTAAAGCAATTTCCTCAAGGGAAGTAGCGATTCAAGAACTTGCCATTTATTGGTTCAACTTGAACCTCTTGTCCATGTACTATCTTGTAGGCATCGTTTGTGTATACCTCACGGACATGATAAGGTCCCTCCAATTTGGGAGCGAATTTGCTTCATATCTTATGAGTCTTGATGATTAGCCTCTTTAGTGCAAGCATTTGATTCCCAACTTGGCTATTTGTTAAATGCTTGAGTTAGCGAGCCTAATAACACTCTAATTTTACTGGGCTTGAAGTCTTATCTCATCAAGGGCCTCCAACTCCACTAAGCGGAGCTGGTGATTTTCATCCTCACACAAAGCTTCTTGTATAGCAATGCACAATAATGGAATTTGAATTTCTAGTAATAGGATGAATTCTACTCCGTATACTACAAGATAAGGGGTTAATTGTGCTAGCGTCCTATATGTGGTTTAATATGCACAAAGAACATCCCCTACTTTCTCATGCTATTCTCTTAGATTTTGACACCACCTTCTTCAGCAGGTTATACAACATTTTTTTGAAAGCTTTTGCCAGACCATTTACAAGTGCATAGTACATTGATGATTTCTGTTGGACGAACTTGAATTTCTCATAAAGGTTAGTCATTAATATCTCGATGAAAGGTTTACCATTGCTTGTAGTCATGTATAAAGGCACACCATATCGATAAATAATGTGTGTCTGAATGAAGTCTACAATATTATCCTTTTTTAACTACCTTTAATGAAATCGCCTTTGCCTATTTATAGAAATAGTCAGTGGCAGCCAAGATGTATAGATGACTGGCAGAGGATTTAGAAGTAAGAGGTCCTACAACATCAAGTCCCTACACCTCAAAAGGCTAAGATACTACGGTTGGACGGTGCGGTCTAGAGGCTGGTGAATTAAGTTATCATGGAACTAACATGCGTCAAACCTTTTTGCATAGTCCATATACCCATGTACCATAGTGGGCCAATAATAACCCATTCGTTTGACGCGGTCATATAACTTGTGCCTCGACTAATGTGTACTAGACACGTCGGCATGTGCTTCTTCCATCGCTTGTTTTCTTTCTTGCTCATCCAGACATCATAGCTAGAGACCAAGGGCAGAGTGCCGACACAACATTCCTTTGTAATAGAGGAATTGTCAGGCTCTACATTCGATTTCTGTTTCATGCCTCACGTCATTTGGCAACTTCTTGTGTTTTAAGTAGTCAATAAGTGGCTAGTGTTGGTCTAACTTTATCTATCTCATAAATGGAGACTACTTTGACTTCTTCTTCGCATTCATCTTCGGTTGATGTAGACCCATTGCCCGCAAGTACTGGAATTGTAATGTTCCCTTATGCCCCAGTACCAAAGTGGCTGCAAGGTTTACAAGCGCGTCAACCATCTTGTTAGCTCTCCTAGGGACACGTTCTAACTTAACAATTTCTATCCTATCCAACAGTCGTAAGGCATGATTGTGACATGGGATAAGATCATCTCTTTTCA
Source organism: Lophocereus schottii (assembly GCA_002740545.1). Taxonomy (NCBI): domain Eukaryota; kingdom Viridiplantae; phylum Streptophyta; class Magnoliopsida; order Caryophyllales; family Cactaceae; genus Lophocereus; species Lophocereus schottii. The sequence continues at coordinate 16,198 of NCQV01078658.1, read as the reverse complement.
CTCTAAATTCTTCCAAAAGTTGGTTGATGACCAATTGTGTGTCGACGTAGACATCAAGGTCTTTCATCCACATCTTAAATGCCACTCAAAGGACTAGCATGAGTACTTGATACTTTACCATGTTGTTGGAGCACAGTTGGGCTAACGTAAATAAATGTGGAAGAATGTGCTTCTGATAGACAAGTACAAGTCTTGCTCCCACCACATTATGTTGTGTAGCACCACCAAAGCACATTTCCCAAGCTGGAAGGACAACAACAAAGACCACCTCTTCCCCGAGAAGGTCTTCATTTAGTTCCCAATTATCATAAACTGGATAGCCTACTAAGAAATTTGCCAACACTTGGCCTTTAACGGCCCTTTGTAGCATATAAACAAGATCATACTGTTCTAAGATAACTGTCAATTTTGCAAGCTATCCATTCAAAACTAGCCTTGACAAGATGTACTTAATTGGTTGGCTTTAGAGATAACATGCATAGTGTAAGCCTGCATGTAATGTCTTAACTTTTGAATGGCAAACATAAGAGTTAAGCATGTCTTTTCAATTGGTCAGTAATTAAGTTCAGCCCTAACCAATGTTCGACTTAAGCAATAGAGCGCCCTTTTATTAACTTCGAGATTTTCTTAGGCACATAATGCTCCAAGTTAATGTTCTTGTGCTGTGATGTAAAGTATGAGAGGCTTGCCAGAAAGATGTTCCCTAATACCAAAGGACTTGACAAGTACTTTTTGATGCTATCAAAAGCCTTTCAACATGAGCTATCCCATTCAAAAGGTGCTTTTTTTTTCACGAGGTGGTTGAAAGGGTGATAGTGACCAATGAGATTTGATATAAGCCTTCTGATACACACCAAGCATACTTATAAACCTTGAAGTTCTTTGAGATTATTTAGTGGGGCATGTCTTGAATTGATGTTATCTGGCTTAGTCAATTTCGATGCCTTTATGTCGAATAATAAAGCCTAGTAATTTGCCAAATGTGAGACCAAATATGCATTTTAGTGGATTCATCTTGGCATTTTTGTAGTCTTTCGAAGATTTGCCAGAGATCTTCCCAATGATGTGATCTCTTTTTGGACTTAACCACCAGATCACCCACATAGCATTCCACATTTTTCATGTCTTCGAAAATAGTTTTCATCGCCCTTTGATAGGTTGTCCCCGTATTTCTTAAGCCAAAAGGCATCACTTTATAACAAAAGATGCCCTTCCATGTGCGAAACGGTATGGCCCCTTGATCTATTAATGCCATTTAAATCTAGTTATAGTGTGCACAATCCATGAAAGATAAGGCTTCGTGACCAGTCGTAGCATTAATCAAGAGTTCAGTGACTCGAAATGGAAAGTCATTTTTTCGGCATGCATCATTAAGGTGTCAAAAATCCAATAAATACGAAGTCTGCTATTTTCCTGCCTTATTAGGATGATGTTTCCAATCCTGGTTCGGTATTGTAAGTCATGTTTGAAACCAGCATCAATGAGTTTGTTTACCTCCTTTTCGATTTTAGATACCAACTTAAGGTGAAAACGTCGTTGAGATTGCGTTTTAGGTGAAACACCATTTTTGATGGACAAGTGGTGAACCACGGCCTAGGTATCTCATCTAGGGATTTTCTTATAACTCCATGTAAACACATCCTTGTATCTACAAAGGAGCTTGAAATATTCTTCTTCCCCATTAGGTGTGAACATGACGCTCACAAAGATAGGCGGGGTTCTTCTGCAGATCCAAGATTCAACTCTTTTAGCTCATGAATTGTGGCTTACATCATATCTTCTAATGTTTCGAGTACTTTAGTGAGTTATATTTTAGAGTCCAAGTTGTTGGCCTCTTGAATTATGATGTGGTTAGAAGAAGTTTGTTCCTCCTCCTTGGTTCTTTATTTTGAGGTAACATTTTCCCTAAGACCAGTGAGAACTAGGGTACATCTCTTGAACACACTTCAGATGTGAAGGAATGAAACTTTGGACTTCATTTCTTTCGATAATGTGACGAAGCACTGAACCCCTCTCTTGTGATGATTATGAGCTTGATGATATCACACCTATCTTGATTCTGGCGATCATAGAGCATTTAGGCTACTTATCTCATTTTAACCTATAGAAGATGGAGGGTTTCGAGATTTTACCCTTTCCTATCTTGCTGAACACAATAAGGTGTTGTTGTGCTATAGATGGCTATAACCTATTAAACACCGATGTCTTTTGGTTGTTCTTAGCGTTTTCACCCTTACCATCATTAACCTCCTCGACTGTAATATATTGTGCGAGTGATTGTTTGCCCATACGCTGTCCCAAAATCCTTATAGGTTGGGGTGGTATGTAATTGAGGCTAACTTTAGGCATTGTAATTCTGGCGCCTTGATTTTTTATCATCTTTTGTATATTGTTAAGCCCATAAGGCTTAGCTTTGATAAAATGCCCTAAAGATTTGGCTCGATTAAGTCATAATCAGATCTCTTCATTAATTTGTATGCAGTAGTATAAAACCCATCACTCGTATGCATCTCTAACAAGTCACTTTCTTCTTGAAGTAAGCCTCTGGAAGAAGCGATGAAACCAAGGAAGGAGGCCTTGGTTAATTTGCTTTGGTTTCCCTTTTGAAGTAGAAGCATATCGTTTTCTTTAAGAATGTGCCAACTAGCATCCTTGAGCTTGATGTCAGCCTTGGTTATGCATATGGGAATTGTACATTCGCTAAATGGTGATTTACCATCCTTTTAATGGGACTTAAAGACTGATGCTACTGGGTTTGCCCCAAATTTTTTTTTGACATGCATGACTGAAAGTGTCTGCTTATTTTCTTCTTCTCGTTTTATTATGGCTTGATGTTACCATCCCCACCATCTTCAGGAGGGTATGAGTCTCTTTGACATTCTTTGCACTACCTCTTCCTATAGCGGATGTAGCAGTTAGGATAATTTCTTTTGATATAGCATCTTACTTGATGAATTTTGCATTAGTGAAGTTTAATTCGGCCACAATAACTGGTTTCACATCACCATTTATCCTCCTTTCGCCCTCCTGATAGTACTTAAGACATCAGTGCAAGTTAATGCTACCACTCCATGTTCATGTAGCCAGAGATACCCTAGCATGAACTTGTATAATGTCTTGGAATTTATCACATGAGAAATTGATGAAGTTGTCGAGTCACCAAGTGTTGGCTCTAAGCGAACCATGCCAATTGCACGTTGTCCATCTAAAGTGAACCCTTATATCATCATTCAACTTTAGATAATTCTTCAATGGTGATATCCAAATTATTTGTAGGAGACCTTGACGTGATGTTTACTAATAAATCACCATCCACTGAATTCGCTTAACCATTTGCCTCTGAATGTATCCTGTGATAAAGAATGGGCGATTATATGGTTTAGAACGTAACAACAAGTCATCGTTAGTGAGTGCCACGATAGTGTTACATGTGGCACATTTGTTTGTAAGTTGTATATCCTTCATCTTGTTAGCATATAATTTTGCATGGCGAATGGCAAGAACAATTCGTTCACGCACCTCTTTAAGCAGGTAAAAAATTTGTTGCCAACCCATGTACACTGGTAAAGTTTCTCGGATGTTGAGGACATTATCGTCTCTTTTAAGAGGACGTGCCTTTCTGGAATGATGTTCTTCATTTGTCTCATCATCACCATCATCAAATTTGGAGCGTGAAATCTTGTCAACAACCACTTTGTCAGATAGTCCTTTCGGGACGAATTCAACTAAGGTAATTGAAGTGGATGGTTTTTGGTGAAGTGGATGGACGACCTGAACTTTTTGCTCATTATTAGCTGCAGACATCATTCTTCCTTGACTTTCCTTGCGACAATGTGGTGGTTGATAACAGTTGCTCATTCATGTGTGGCCCACACTCCTCATCATGGACCTCCTTTATGATTTCTCACGCTTCCATCTGTGTTACACACAATAAGTTTATGTTCATATATGTCTTTGTATATAACTTCCCTTTGTCCTGAAAATATTAGAAGCTGACAATCTGAGCACCGATTAGGATTTTACAACAGAACCAAGAGGATACTACGTCTTTGTTAAATAATGATAGATGTCATAATACTAGGAAGTAAGGTCAATGCTACATACATCTATTGTATGATAATGAGTTGACTTATCCTTCCTTTTTACTGCTAATGGCATCGGATGGTGATAAGTGCTTAATGTATACATCATTTTAGGACTATTTTGCTTCATTTTTAGGAGAATTATGTGCTTAATATTATTATTCATACTCTTATTCTCAATTTATGCTTAGGTATAGTTGTTTGATGTGTTTTGCAGGATTTTAAGCCTTTTTCCCCTAACATTTGACCTTAATAGATGTATTTTGACCTCCCTAAGGACACCTATGTGCTAGTGCACTCGTGGAACAAGAATAGGGCAGAAAATCGGTTCCAGCCCAGACCACGGTCGGACCATGGTGCCTGCCACAAACCATGGTGAGAGGTGAAACCGTTGTCCCTTCGTTTCCTTCAGTTGTGTGGCTGAAATCATCTTAGTTTTCCTATAAAAGGCCTAGTTTAGGCAGTAACAGAAGAAAGGGATACGCATAGCAAGCAAGTTTAGCATTAGTTTATCTTTCTTGAATTTTTGTTC